>JAVTVY010022945.1:0-96434 GCA_036873755.1 Hanleya hanleyi
AAGCACAACGCACCGTAGGGAATAAAAGAGCTGCCCCACCGAGATCACGCACCAGTCGACGACCGACCCAGCGACGACGCACATCCAAGAAGACAAAGGATATCTTTTCTTAAAACATGGCCTTAATCCACACCGAGTCCTGCCCCTCCACCAACAGTGAATTTGATTTGTGGACCGTGCCGCCCACACAAACCAGTGTCGAACAAGGATTATGGGTGGAGCATCTCCCGCTCTCCAGCATCAACGAAACCGGGCCCATCGAGTTCACCATCGGTAATGCGGATACGGCCTATGTGGATTTAGCCCATACCTACTTGTATGTGAAAGCCAAGGTGGTCAATGGAGCTGGCACCAGAATCGTTGACCAAGCAACGGTGGGTCCGACGAATCTCTGGCTGCACTCGATGTTTCAGCAGGTGGATATTTTTCTCAGCGACAAACTCATCAGTGACTCCACCAACACGTACCCCTATCGAGCCTACATCGAGACACTGTTGTCGTATGGCCGAGAGGCTAAAAAATCTCAGCTGACAACCGCTTTTATTCTACAGGGACACGGCCGAGCACATGGACACGGCGGACAATGGGGGATATAACAAACGGAAGGCTTTCACTGCGAACAGTGCCTCGGTGGATATGATGGGTCGACTGCATGCAGACATGTTCATGCAAGACCAGTACCTCTTGAACAAGACCCCCATCAAAATCCGACTGATACGGGCGCCTCCCACCTTCGCCTTGATGGCCACTAACGTAGAGGGGCATGTAGCGGACTATAAGATTGTCATCCAAGACGCAGTCCTGTATGTCCGAAAAGTGAAACCGAATCCAGCCGTTCAATTGGGACACCTCAAAGCCTTGGAAACAAAACCAGCCCAGTACCCTATCCAACGTGTGCAAACCAAAGTGTTCTCTGTGTCTGCTGGAAATATGAGCGCCAACAAAGAAAACCAGTTCCTGGGGGAACTACCCAAGCGATTGATCCTGGCCTGTGTGGAAAATACCAGTTTCAGCGGAGCCTACCCAGAGAATCCGTTTGACTTTAAACATTCCGGCATCAATTTTGTGGCCCTGCATGTGGATGGACAACAGGTGCCAGCCACGGCCTTAACCCCGAACTTTGGGCGGAGGAATTTCATTCGAGCCTATCAGAGCCTGTTTACAGCCACCGGTCAAATAAACCAGGACGAAGGGAATATGATCAGTCGGGAGGACTACGGGAACGGATACACATTGTTCTGTTTCGATCTGACCCCCACCTTAGAGAACGACCATCAGCTGGCCCTGACCAAGCAAGGCAATTTACGGTTGGAAATCCACTTTGCACGAGCCCTGGCGACCACCGTCAATGTGATCTGCTACGCCGAGTTTGACAACATCATTCAAGTGGACAACGCAACGTCCTGTGTGACTTCTCCACCTAACATGGATACAGACCAGATAACCACCGTGCTGGAGAATGACCCAGAGACACGTAGGGTCTTTCAAGGGGTGTTCGCCCGAGATGTGTTTCCATTAGACCGTATGTATCCGGCTGCTTACGTTCTCAACACGGACCCGATGGATCGACCCGGTGAACACTGGGTGGCCGTGTACTTGACAGAAGAGCAGGGGGAATACTTTGACCCGTACGGTCTGCCACCCCTCCATCCCGATTTAACAGACTTCATGGATCAAGGCACAGAGACGTGGTGTTGGAACAGTCAAACGTTGCAAAGCCTGACCAGTGGCGTGTGCGGACAATATTGCTTGTTTTACCTGTACCATCGATGCCGGGGAAGACCCTTATCTACTATCGTACAGATGTTTGACGAGTACTCCCAGGCCGAGGACCGCGATGTACTCGTCTATGACTGGGCCGCCCATCATTTCAATGTACAAGCCCCGTTCTGGGCTTAAGTTAATGACAAGCCCCTTGTTCTGGGCTTCAATGTACAAGCCCCTTGTTCTGGGCTTCAATGTACAAGCCCCTTGTTCTGGGCTTCAGTTAATTACAAGCCCCTTGTTCTGGGCTTCAGTTTTCACGTGGTTGTTCTCACGTTGTTGTTGTTCACTGAATAAAAAAAAAAAATGAGATCTCACCAAAAACCCCTGTCTTGTGTGTTTTATTCCTAATGCATCAATGCCCAATGTGGAGATTCAGTCAAACTGAAATCAGTGGTGTAGGATGGGGTCAAAATGTAACCCATCAAGTTTAGAAGGCAAGAGCACTATAGTAAAAAATAGAGAACCAATGAAATCAGCCTACAGACCAAGTACGTGTCTTTGGTCTAGGTTTGGAGCGGGTATTTCATTGAGGTACGTGTATACGGTGAGTGAAGAGACTCGTCCAACACGTATAGATTATGACTATAAGTTCTATGAGCATAATGCATGAAAGTGGCTTTGAACACCGTATTAGTCAATCAGTGGCCTAGAATGGAGCCAAAAGGTAACCCATCCATGTCCAGAAAAACATTACCCGGGTGTACAAGAACCCAGATGTAGGCGCGGACGTCAGCGAAAGCACACCGTGAATACCCCAATTCCATTGGCTGATTGTTCGATCGCTGATTGGTTCTTTTTCTCGACCGCTGATTGGCTCTTTTTCTCGACCGCTGATTGGTCCAAATGGAACTGCCCATCTTTCCCAGGTTCATCTAGAATCCCCCTAGAATCTAGAATTTTTTATTGTGCTCAAGCTCTGACTATAGCGATGCCGCAACATTGTCTCATTGGACATTGGACCGTCTGACCTGGAGGTCACCCTTTGACCTTTTGACCCGCGTCCGCGCGCGCGCGCACTGCCGGGGATGACGCGGGATGACGCGCGCGCGCGCGCGCTCGCGCTGCGGGGCGCTGGGGCGGGGCGGGAAAAGGTGCCGGCGGTTGACCATACGGACGTCTAAGAGGAAACATGTGGAACTCTTCTATGTTTGGAGGTAGTTTTTTAGTGAAAAACTCGGAAGTGACGTCATACAGGGTCCAGTTTTCGACACTGAGTGACCACATCCGACAAAATGGCCAGTTTTCGACACCAGATGTGCCGCCATCTTGAACATACGTGCCGCCATCTTGGATATGTCCCATAATGCACCGGGTCAAAATACTCGCTTCTGATTGGACGAGAGCTCTGGGACGGATTTGAAATACTCGCTTCTGATTGGACATGCATCTGCGCATGCGCAGAATGATATTCCTACCGCACACCCAACCCATCAGATGCCCCTTCACGAATGCTTCACTTAGATACCTCGCTCGACCCCATTGGTGCATTAGGGGCTCCCCTACATCCCAACACGGCTATTTTCATACACTTGGGCCACCGCGCATGCGCAGAATGCCGATAGTTCAACCCCACACCCAGCCCATCAGATGCCCCTTCACATAAGCTTCACTTTGATACCTCACTCAACCCCATTGGTCCATTAGGGGCTGCCCTAGCTCCCAACACGGCTATTTCCATATCCTTGGGCCACCGCGCATGCGCAGAATGCCGATAGTTCAACCCCATATCCAGCCCATCAGATGCCCCTTCACGAATGCTTCACTTTGATACCTCACTCGACCCCATTGGACCATTACGGGCTCCCCTAGCTCCAAAACGTCTATTTCCATACCCTTGGGCCACCACGCATGCGCAGAATGCCGATATTTCAACCCCACGCCCAGTCCATCAGATGCCCCTTCACGAATGCTTCACTTTGATACCTCATACGACTCCATTGGCCCATTAGGGACTCCCCTAGCTCCAAAACCGCTATTTCCATACCCTTGGGCCACCGCGCATGCGCAGAATGCCGATATTTCAACCCCACACCCAGCCCATCAGATGCCCCTTCACGAATGCTTCACATCGATACCTCACTCGACCCCACTGGACCAGTAGTCAATCTCCTAGCTCCAAAAGGCTATTTTCATACCCTTTGGCCTCCGCGCATGCGCAGAATGCCGATAGTTCAACCCCGCGCCCAGCCCATCAGATGCCCCTTCACCTAACCTTCAATTTGATACCTCACTCGACCCCATCGGACCCTTAGGGGCTCCCCTAGCTCCAAAAAGGCTATTTTCATACCCTTCGGCCGCCGCGCATGCGCAGAATGACGATATTTCAACCCCACACCCAGCCCATTAGATGCTCCTTCACCTAACCTTCACTTTGATACCTCACTCGACCCCATCGGACCATTTTATCTAGGGACTACTTTTTCTCCGCGGAAGCTTTTTCCCGAGACCGAATCACCGCCAAAACCACGGCCAAACCGCATCACCGCGCATGAATACATTTTTTTTTTTTTTTTTTTTTTGCCGGAACTTTTTTTTTGCCCGAACATGCCCGAACATGCCCAAGAATGCCGATAGTTCAACCCCGCGCCCAGCCCATCAGATGCCCCTTCATGAATGCTTCACTTTGATACCTCACTCGACCCCATCGGTCAACTAGGGGCTCCCATAGCTCCAAAAAGGCTATTTTCATACCCTTCGGCCGCCGCGCATGCGCAGAAGGCCGATATTTCAACCCCACACCCAGCCCATTAGATGCTCCTTCACCTAACCTTCACTTTGATACCTCACTCGACCCCATCGGACCATTTTATCTAGGGACTACTTTTTCTCCGCGGAAAGACCGAATCACCGCCAAAACCACGGCCAAACCGCATCACCGCGCATGAATACACTTTTTTTTTTTTTTTTTTTGCCGGAACTTTTTTTTTTTTTTTTTCAATGCACACCCCCCCCAATAACCCCCCCAATGCCCGAGTTGTCTCCCTTGCATCCATAGTGTAGAGATGGCGCCACACCCTCAACTGTGACGTCACAGAGGTCATATGCAAATTTCTGAGGTCAATGCGACTCAGGATGCCCTCTATACACTACTGTGGTAATGCATTCACGTGCCCGCTAGATTCGCTTCTTGGAGACCAACCTCCCCACAGCGCATGCTCTATTTCACACACTCACTCCACTATGACCCTGCCACCAGTAGTGGATAAGATTTGACCCAAACTCTTTGGTCTTTCACGTCTATAACCCAAAATACCTGATCAATTTGACCCCATACTTCTTACAACCTGAATGTTCGACAAACATCGATTTTATGATGTCACTTCCGGCTGTGTGCTGCTCGGGCGTGAATCGTGTCCGAAAATCTGACTGGTGGCTGGGGCATTTTCATATCTCAGTGAGGTGGTTGCATCCGATAATGTGGGTACCTGGTCAACCAGGACAGCTTTGCCAGTGAGTGTTTGCTGCTGCCGCACTTTTCATGAAGACAGCGGTTACCGAAACAACACATCAAACATAGGTGCTTTCCAAAGAATTTCGCCTGGTTTCGTTCGAGAGAGGACACTTGTCTGAATACCATGCAATGAAAATCTGACTTGATTGCGCTCATCGATGTTGAAAACTACGATGAACGATTCCAATCATTGAAAGATTTTGTTCATCCATGTTAAGATTCTTCGTGTCTATAGATCAAACTAATGACTGATTTAGCTTCAATCGCATTCGGCGGGTCAATCTGTCTTTTAGTGTTCAATTAATGTGCACAAAAACCGGATGACGGTTGCATCGGCTGCCCTTTTTTTAGCGTAAAAGACATTGTATATAACAAAATTGTACTGGTAGCTGTTGTATAAGTGGCACAATATATGTGAAAAAATCAAAGCTACAGAAGATTTAACAAGTGTGAGAGTTTTACATGTTTTGTTATTTTCACTTATTATTAGAAAATGAAAATGAATAAAAACCACCAAAACTCTAACAATGATCAGAATGGTCAAATAATAATAGTAAAATATATATAGTTACAGACAAACATATGTACCATGAGTGACCACTCGGTCAAATGCCATTTTCAAATACACATTTGACAGAATGACCAGCGCACTCGGGCATTCAATCGTGATCAAGGCGTAAATATTCCCATCATTTGATGAGACTCACCAGGAAATGATTCCAATCGATCATCCTCCTATATTATATATTCTAATATGCTCCACGTTATATCCGTGCGCTGATTGGTTCCGACCTCAAAAACATACAGAGATTATCACACGATAATCTTCATTTGTTTGTTGCGATCTGTTACATTCACGTGCCGAACTGGTGACGTCTCATTCTTGTGACGCAGTGCTACAAAGCTGAGCGACGATTGGTTCATTCACTGCGCAGTGGGCGGAGTTCACACAGCTGCGGCTCGTGAACGGACAGCACGCGAGAGCATGGCCTGCAAACCATGCAATCACAAAATTCTCGCATCAATATGGGACAAGTTTGCAGAAAATTTGCCATTCCGCTTATCAAATGAGGAAATATTGATCATTGTGGATGTTAGAATGGGGTTAATGAATAATGAATATTATCGTGTAATAATTTTTCGATGTTTAGTTTTAGACCGTCAATCAAAAAAACGAGCAGCGTAACGGTCTAAAACTAAACATCGAAAAATTATTACACGATAATATTCACTATAAAGAAGGTCATTAACTTCTAAACCAGTACTAGATAATACACTGGCCAGGCTTGAACTCAACAGACCACCCCAGAATTGAATTCTTAAGGTGGATTTGCTCGTTTATATTTTCAGTTCTTTGACCATTTCACCCGATAGTTGTATTCCAATCAGTACGACACCAAAAACGTGTGATGAAGTATTTCGTGTTTATCTAAGTTGAAAACCTGATCAGTCTAAAACTCTGGTCTTGTCAACTATTCGTGTGACTAGCACGAACCAATCATATAGTTTGACGTCATCATGCATGTGTTGCTATTAACGTCCTATGTGTGAAATATTCTTTCATGATACTGATCAGTCAAGAACTGTGACTGAAAATCAATCAGGAATTATGGACTTAGGGACGCTCTGTATCCTCGCTCTTTGGTCGATTGAGGAAAGAGTTCCTCAGGACGTGGGCAAGTAATGGAATGCGGTTTGGATATAGTTTGGCACACACTTTTGCGATTCTGTCGTAAGCGATAAAAATATGATCAGATCGTAATGAATCGGCTTGATGTTGAAAAACTTTTACTCGCGACTTCTTCCCAAGCAACATTTATCAACCTGTTTTGATTTCTCGCGACTGAGTCGTGAGCAATAGGTTATGTGTGCATAGGTATTATTGTCGATATCTTGAAGGTTTTCTTCAATTCAGTGGTTTATGTGAAATCGTATAACGTAACAATTAGAAGAATACGGATGAGTTACGTTACCACACATAGTGCCAAAGAAATTGTCTCCTACACGGGGAGATAATTTTAGTCGATTCAAAGATATTCGATAGAGAAAGAATACCAGTCAAGATTTCAATATTTACAATCCCTTATTTCAGTTTTCAATTCTGTGGGAGAAATTTATTGGATTTTGAAAAGTGCATTTCTCTTCAATGATACACTTAATGCTGTGGATTACTTTGATAATTAGGATCGTGGGTCATATGATACAGTTATTTGCCACTTCAAATATGAAGAGAGTTCCACTGTTTTCGATACGTCCAAACTTCAGTTTTGCCATCTCATCCAAGAAAAAAGACATTTCACCGATAATTTTTGAATCTAAGGTCCCGCATTTTTCGACTTATTTTGTACACTAATCCATCGTGTTGAAAGACAGAATATATCATTTATCATGAAACATCAATAAGAAATGATTCCTTTTTTTTACAATTTGTCTATGTAAGTATTAGATCGACTGGCAGCAGATGTTGACTGTATTGTTTTTTTCACTGCACGTAGGTCTTCCTGCGGATTATGTGAACTTCACGAAGCAGGCCGTCCAGTTATCCCAACGAATTGTATCGCGGTTGAATCGATAGATCAATATATCGCATGTGTCACGTTCGTTCTCCTGTTGGTGGACATGAATGTCACCATGAAGTAACTTTATACAAACGCCACGAAATTATCCACATGCAGGCAGACATGCATAGCTTGGATGTTGAATTGTGCAACCTGAGCGAGACGAGCGTCCTGCTGAATATGTGAGCGGTATCAGTCTGAGGAAAAAGTAAGAAAGATATATCACACTATAGCTAAACGGTCTCGCGAACGGGACCATAGAAGCGTACAGTTTGGTGTTGTTATCATTGTGGTACAGTATAAAGCAGGCACTGTGATCGATATAGCAACTGTGAAATCCATTACCGCTGCCTATGGTTCTGATCATGCGTAGGAAAACAGCATATGTGGGAATTCTTTTTACGGCGTTCCTGTTGATCATGTTTGTGAACTATACTTACTTTCGACCTTGGCAATCGACTCCCGTTGCCTTTCCCGATCCCAAACCCAAACCCGGTGTAAATGTTGAGATTCTTCAGATGAACTTTGGGCACAAGTCTACGGCAAGTTTAGGAATCGAAAAAACAACAACAATCACAACAACAACAACAACATCAACGACCGTATCACCGCCCACAGATCACGAAACAAAAACGACGGATAGTGCTACGAAAATCACAACGGTCATCCTATCGTCAGCGTCGCAAACAAAGGGAGATATCTCATCTAAAGATACAACAACGACATCGACGGAAAGGACAGCAGCTGTAGCAGTGGAAACAACAACAGTAGCAGCAGCAGAAAAACCAGTTGAATCAGCGGCAACAAAAATAGAAGATGGAGCAACAGAAACAGCAACAATAACAACAGAAAGGGCAACGGAAGAAGCGGCAACAATAACTGAAACAGTGACAACATCAGAAATAACTGAAGGTGCAACAACAACAATAACAGCAGAAGCAGCGTCAACAAAAACAACAACAGCAACAACAACAACAACAACAACAACAGAAATAGCTGTTGAAACTGAGGCAAGTACAACAGGACCGACAGAGAAATCTCTGTCTTCGGAACAATCTTCAGCAAATTCAGACGTTTCTGCAGCAAGCTTGAACTCTTCTTCGGATTTTTCTACCGAGAATACAGCGTCTATAACAGAATCGTCTTCAGAGATTGAATCTATTCAGACTACCAAAACAGACACACAAAATCTTTCCAATACATAAGATAATATATCTATGATCTCTACCTACATACGGGAGTTTGCTGATTATGTCTTCTTGAACACATCTTGAAGCATCGTAACTTGATTTTTTTTTAGTGAAGAGAAGGCCCTCATATCATGTTACAGTATAGATACAGTCGTTTCCAGCAGAGAAGTGTGAGCAAAACAGTGTGGAAATATTTCCAGATGAGACAGCCAGACAAATGGCGTTGAGAGTGCCACTAGAAAATGCGATGACAGCTTCACCAATAAATGTTATAGCCATGATGATGCGCAACTCTTGTTGGGGGTGACGAAACCTAGTCATCACCCTTTATCTGATAGTGACCTCAAATCCACACTCATGGTTCATCAACCTTTATATGATGAACTTATCTCATCGCTATTTTTATGTGATAAACTGGTTACATCACCCTTTTTATGTGATTCGTCGTTGTGGGGTGAATTCATTCATGCCATGTCGATTTCAAATTAAAGTTTTCTGAATGCTGCAGATGCACTTTATACAAATCACTCGTATTTCACATATGATGGAGTGGGGGGGGGGGGGTTGGATCACACTCATGAAAAATAACTCAATCAGTGGATGAGAGGAAATCGAAAAATTCCTTTTTGATCATTTCCATGCCACAGGCTGCGACTAGGCGCTCACCGAGGAGGGGAGAAAACTCTGCGGCTCAAAAATGAAATGTGTATACGGAATAGCTGGAGTGTACCCTAACGCAAAGTATAAACATTACTAACCGTTTTATAATTGCGATAATATTTTATAATTGCGATAATATTTTATAATTGCGATATATTCTTTCAGCTACGCAAGCTTAAATTGTCAATTCAGCCTGCCTAAATGGGTAACTGTTCAGTGACTTCTTAAAAGCGTATATAATAGCCATACTTTGGACAAGAAAGCGGCATCTCATGTGGCTATAATGCAAAAAGTTGTTTGATTATTGATGGACTCTTCAACATTAAAGACTATCCACAACAAAATTCCAGAATTAAATCTTATCCGATTTGTGCCCATTTTGACCGGAAAAGGGCAAATATTGGTCGAGATATGCCAAATTCGACAAGTAGTACATATAGTCTTTCCGAAAGAGATGACGACATGCTATATGTCAAAATGATCGCAATACCATGGACATCTTCAATATGGAATAACACGTTTTGGTGAAAACGTTCACTTTGACTTAATTGGGAAATGGAGAGTAAGCCGCAGTTCCCCACGAGAATGGTCATCGATATTTTCTTAAATCAACAAAATCGTGGCACTGAAACCCAGGAATATGTTTTATTCAACCAAATAGTCCGGTAAATATCACTAATCTGTTAGAAAAAAGTAATTACTAAAAGGCAAACATTTTCTTTTCTGGCCCCGACCATGGCTGGGATAACTTCAGTATCCAGATTATTGACATAGTCTAGCCGTCTACTAAGGATTCCCCCTTTGGATTTGAGAGAAAAAGCGGGAACTATTTTGGATGCTTGAGCTTGGGTCAGTGTCTCCGTATGGTTTAAATAATAATGTCAAAGGGTTCGGCAATGTTACAAACAGCCATTCAATTATATCCAATATTAATTAGCTACTTAAGCCCCAACAACGGAGACATCGCAGCTATGGTTGGGGAAAGTTTAATAGTGCGTTGATTCGAGATGATATCACTTTAAATTACTTAGTGGGTTTAACTGACACACCCAACAGTATACATATCTTGTGTGCAGTCCTGTATGTCTTACCCCTGAGAGTTTTAAATCATATTGCCAGAGATATACAACGATCTGTGTCTTCAGGAAATATTATACCACCCACTATCACTAAGGTTTGTCAAGATATAGCGTATTTTCGATTGTATCGTCTGGAGAACATAATCAAAACACCCAAAGACCGGCTATTCTTGAAACTCAACTACTTAAATAAAGGACTGGACATTATTAATTTACCACGAATCCTGAGTGATCTAGAGGTACGCAGCGCTGTACCAAATTATTTTAAGTTTTCAGAACCTCGTTGCATTTCATCTCAGTAAAATAGATCTATAGCCACCAAAATATTTACTTACTCTGATGCTGTCAAGGAGTTTGACTGGGACTTATACACGTCTGGGGGCTATAGTTGTGAATGTGAATCATCGAACTTTATCTATAAATCATGCAAGCATGTTGTGACTGGTGACCTTAAAAGAGTGAGTGATAAGGACCAAAAAAAAACTCCCGATGAGGGGACCTAAATATAGAGGGCTGAGAAAAATACACCTGAAGGCCGACCAGAAGATAGTCCTGACTGTACTAGAAGAGTATTTTATTGAGTGGTCACACCGTGAAAAGTTGAACCTACAGTACTCACTGACTGGCTGCACCTCACCAAGAACAAGGTCGTTGAAACAATCCGCCATATTGACAGTAGTACCCTTCCTCGAGCAAAACAAATACTGAGAAACTTCAGTTCGCAAGAAGTTCTAGCAAATCACCAGAGTAAATTCGTTGTAGTCCCAGCAAACAAAGCCCCAAATCATATAATATTCATATGTAAATATTACCATTACCAGGTGCTGGTTAAGGAATTGAGTATAAAGCATACCATGGGTAAATACGTCTCCCAAACAGTATTTGCTCTGGAAGTTGTTATTAACAACCAAACAACGTTTCTTAAGGAAAGAGGTATTTGTCTTCCAACCACTCATAACGATATACCGAAAGTGTACTGGACTCCCAAAATGCATAAATCACCATACAACGTTAGTTTCATATCTGGTTCTAGAAGCTGTACCACCAAGCTTCTTTCAACCATGTTGATGAGGGCCCTTCAGGAGGTGAAAGCATTTTAGGAAAGGTATTAATTGTACCACTATTACTAAGAACTCTTTGATTGAATGCATTTGGACACGGAAAAACTTGATGCTAAAGAGCACATAACGTACAGACATGTATCCACATGGGATTTCTCGACTCTCCCGAAAGTGCAATCCCTCATCAGGACTTTATTGAACGTATTAGTTCATTAATAGCTTCGGTGTTCAAGAAAACTGATCGCCGATATATCAATGTCAGAAATCATAAAGCATTCTTTATCTCTACTATATTCAAGTAATCTCATTTATGGGATGTTTCTTTGTTTATACAGGTGCTTGAATTTTTCTCATTAATAATATCTATGTGAAATTTAGCAATACAATATATCAAGAGCATATAGGTATTCCAATGGGTACTAATTGTGCACCCCTTTTGGCTAATCTATATCTGTTCGCTTATGAATACGAATATATGCAGACGCTTGCAAAAACAGACCATTTCAATGCCCGTTCCTTCTCATTCACCAAACGCTATAAATGACGCAGTGACGGATATATATCCACCTTCACCGGATTTGAAGGAAAATACACAAGGCCCTAACGGCAAATCTAATTTAGACCAATATCTCTACAAAAATGAGTTCACAGTTCACATAGTCAATTTTGGATTTATGTAGTTTGACGAATTTATAAACGCAGGGCACTGAACAGTTTCAAAGTATGTCTCATCGAAAATGTCAGCTTTTGTTGTTTCATGCGATATTATTTTTACAGATATCGAGCGATCGGAGGTATAGTCAAATGAAATTTCTTTGAATGCTGCAGATGCTCTTTATTAAAGATCACCACATGCAAAAACATTCACTCAATCTTGGAAGGAGAGGAAAGTCTATGATTTTCTTCCTTTTTGCCCAGAGAGCAACGAAAGGTAACCATTGTTTGACATCACCGTGGCCATGGAAAATATTCTAAATCAAGAATAGTTCTAGTAATTAAGCTCCAGCATAATAGTAGTTTATTTAACCCTACCTGGCCTGGTGGGGAAGGGGGGGGGAGGCGAAATGCCCCCCCCCCCTACCAAATTTCTGCATTATCTCCGGAACGACAAAAAATGGAGAGCTGAAACTCGTTGACTTTACAGCTTATCATATTGAGGTCATTTTGAGCCTATTTGCATAACCCCCCGAGCAGAGAATCATGGGCAAATTCAAGATGGCGGCCACGTGGGGTACCAGAAAAGTGTTGTTTTTTACATATTTCTTCAAAATTTCTGCTTTTCCGCGATGAAAAGTGGGCAAAAAGTATTTTATTTCACATCGCATTAATATTTACTAATTTATCATGCAGTTTTTGCGGAGAAATTGTATAAATAAACTAGAGCCTATGGGCTTTAATGAGATCTGGTAGCTGGGTTATTGGGGGATAAGTTTGTAATGAAATAAACGCACAATTATATATTTAATTTCAAGTTAGGCACAGGTGGCACCAGGCATGAATGTATGTGGCTAAAACACAATCACAAGTTACATCCTGTGACAAGGTATATGAAGGGCCGTTCGCGTCATAAACGCATCCTTTAAATGTTTTAACTTCTTAAACGTTTAAAAATTGTAAAGCTTTAAAAAGTTTACACTTGAACCAACCAATCAGATGTTATGAACTGACATTTTCCTGTTAAAAAAACAAACGTTTCCAGTTGTAAATTCGCGACTTCAGACGTTTCCTGTCAAAAGAAAAATTCGGTCTTTTAAAGGTTTCCGGTTAAAAGGATAACGTTTCCGGTTGTGATCGTCCAATCAGATTTTTTATTTGGGCCGCGTGTATTCCAACATCTACACCAACACATGCAAATCTCCACTGGCAAACGTTTCCGGTATGTAGTGTATTTTAACCAATGAAAACCTTTCTTACAAAAAAGGTTTTGGAGAATATCTTTGGCACCGGGACAATTTGCGCAGGACATTATGCACGGTGGGCATGAGGAATACAATATGCGCGAATATTTGTAAGGGTTATTTTGATTGGTTCAAACAGACTACATAGCGGAAACGTTTTGCCAGTGGACACATGTTGATCTTTAGGTTTGAACATACGCAGCAGCAATAAAAAAATCTGACTGAACGATCACAACTGGTAACGATTTCCCTTAAACCAGAAACGTTTAAAAGTCTCGAATATTACTACCGGAAACGTTTGCCTTTTGAAAGGAAACGCCTAAAGTATTGGACGTTACAACAGCAAACGTTTGCTTTTGGACAGGAAAGGTCTTCCAAATGTCAATTCATGACATCTGATTGGTTGGTGCAAGTTAAACGTTTAAATTTATTAAACGTTTGGATTTATGGCGCGAACGGCCCTTCTTAAAAGGTACCGACATAATGAAGTTGAACATACCAAAGAAAGGCAGTCCTAGGATAAAAGTAACCCGAAAATGGAAGCCGAACTATAGAATATTATATAACAATGACTTCCATTTTCGGAGTTACTTTTATCGTAGTTTATGTGAAATTGATCTGTGGGAACAATGAAAGGTAGTCCTATAATGAGGGAAGTTGTACACGTTACGCTAACTATGTGTTACCCAATTAATTTCAGTCCAATTAGACACTACAGTGGGTGCTCATCCAACCTTGACTCAACCAAAATAGCTGAATTTTGCTCTTTATCTTGATACATAATTCCTCCAATACGTCAGTTCGGGATTCCAGATGAACACCATGACCACCATGTTAATTTAACCAGCATAAAGAAAGCAATATGATACCTTCTTTAACATGGTATTGTTGGTGTTGCATTGAAACTGCAAACTGACCTGTTGAGAATTCGATGGAAAAATGGGCCAGTGGAATGAAGTCTAGGCCTACATACCCACAGGGGATTAAGGTCAGTTTGTACAGAACATACATGTACCTAGGGGTAAATAGAGATTGATTTAGTGTTATGAGTGAGAAGGGCTGGACATCAAGGTTGATGATGGTTATGTCACAAGTTAGGATAAGACAAGACATGTATTACACTTTCTGGTTATTCCACAAGTTGACTGGTGGAGTACAAGATAGGAAAAGATTATAAGATATGTTATCGCTTGCTCTTGTGAGAAAAGCAAACAGTGGCCTGCAAAGGTGATAATGAGACAATGGTGGCCAGGTTGGCTGCTATGGTAGAGCATCTCTCACATATACACCTAACCAGCTAAACTGTATAATTTTCTCAGCAGAGTCCAAGCTTTGGTAAAGTGACGATACCAGTCTGCCATACTTTAGAGCGTATTAATCTCATATTTTGTGGGAAAACAATGAACAGAGTAATATTTAATGCAGATAAGGGATCAAATATATGCCAAGTGACTATTAGTGACTAAATATAGACATACAAAAGCCTTTCAACCACTAAGGATCCCCGAAACTCATTTCTGTGGAACTACTTTCATGCAGCGTAAGGCTATCCCGTGAGTCGGTTTGCACTTTTGCCCATTTCCCTACAGCATTCTAAAGAGCCTCTGGCTTACGCCAGATCTCAAAAATTCGGAAAATCCGACCGAAAAATCGACCCAAAAATGCCATTTTTGAAAATGAGGACACTGTGACGTCATCAACGCGACCGTCTTGGATTTTCTGGTAGAGCTTGACCCAAGGGTATAGCGTGATAAGTTTCAGCTCCCTAGCTCAAGGGGTAAAACAATAATTAGGGCCTCACCCCCCTCACCCCCAGGCCTGGACAGGTCCCATAAAGCTCAGGCCAGATATAGGGTTAAATAATGTGGTAAATTTGTCTGTAGACAGCAGACAAGTGATTTTGGGATAGTGCAATTTTGGCCTGCCCAATGAAGCATATATCTGAGGTTGGAATCCGAAACCTTGTGGCTATGTAATACCTTGCAGCTCTGGTAGTTGTTTCCATTGGAGTACGTGGCATGAGGCGACTAACACAGAAATTGAGCAATACGATATAGTCATTTGAATATTGTAATTGTTCAAAATGTAATTTATTTAAAATCATTGCGGTTTCGTCCGTCCAAAATGTTACCACTCGATCTAGTAGCCGTGGAAAAAGGTTGATATTTACCATTATTGGCATTTCAAAGTAGGGGTAACTCAATTAATTGGGTTAGATTGCAATGGAATATGCATTATGCAGACCTATTTCAGACTCGTATTTTCTGGCTGGAAAGAAAGATAACAGCATCGTTTCGCAGAAAATATACGCCCTTGTTAATCGATATGATAATTCTCTAGTGCGATTCTGTTTGACAATGACCTCACTGCCCACACATTTCCATGCCACAGATCGAGAGAAAACCCATCCACCAGCAAGGAAAGAAAACTTTGAAGGGTAGAAATAAAGCTGAACACGGAATAGCTGAAGTAGTGTATCCTTACTCAAAATATGGACATTCGCAAAGACTCCCGTCTTTTTCATAACTGCTACATATTTGTTCACCTATCGATAAATTCACGACGGCCGTCAACATGGCTGCTAAGGCATACCTTCCGCAAACAGAATGGGCATTCTATAGATTTAGATCACCGGGTTTGCTGGCATTGACTGTGTATTTTGGGTGGGGTTTTTTTGTTGGTAACGTTATCAGTGTTCTCTCATGTATATAAATCAAAATGATAACAAATCTGGACTCCAAGATGGCCGTCATAGATATATTCATTATGCCGTCACCAAACAATCTACACTATGTTTGAATAGGCAAAAAGAGGTGTCTTTAGAGTCGATCATATTGGGATAATTTTGTATATCCTTCTGAGCAAGGAATCAACATAGTTCCATGTCCGGTACCAACAAAGTTATGTTTTCGTATTTTTTCTTCAAAAGTTTGCTTTACTGCAGTGTGCAAAAACAAATCTATTTCAGAATTATTTCTGAATTTACTATGTATATTTTTTCTTCGGAGAAAATATCATAATAGAAAAAAACCCAGAAAATCTTACCACGAGCGGGCTCCAATACCAACAGCAGTGTTTGGAAATAGTAGCTACACGAAAATGACATAAATAAATCTAAATATAAAAACGAGAGATCCTGAAGGATCTTGGCGCCCACCATTGTCCGATAATTGTAAGCTAATGACAAGAGGATGTTTTTGTCCATTGCTACTAAGAACAAATGACTGATTTGTAATTTTGTTTGCAGATTTTCGAATTTGAACGAAAAAGATCGAAAAAGGGACACTGGAAAACACCAAGATATTATTTTTCTAAGTTTCAGGAGTTTCAAGATTTCTAGAATCTGTACTTGATGTCGATTGTTATAGTAGAAGTGAAATGGGCAAAGTTAGTCTGAAAGTGAATGTCCAGAGGATCTTTCGTCTTCGTGTTGTAGTATTTCTCTTTTGCAAGTGTCATCATTAGGTACTGGAAGCGAAGAGAAATCTCTTTAACACTTTGGCATGAGCTAGGAGACATACTTAAGATTTTATAATTAGGAACGAATGCTAATTCTGTTCTGTTTACTGGGCTAGTTTGAGATATCTCTTGTAAGATGGTATAAGCTTAATACTAGTGAAGGGATCGGGTCCGTGCAATAAATGTTAACACTTTGAAAGTGTCTGAATCTCCCTCGGATCAAAACACGCAGTAGTCTACAGTTGTCGGGTTGTGACGTTGTGTCACAAGAGCGACATCTCTTTGTGTAGCCGGCCTGTCGGCAGACGAAACAGTAGGTCAGTTCACTTGCAACGGCATGGAGTAAAGTAAACTGATTTAAAATTTGAAGAAATACATTTTAATTCGGAATCATTTGAACTCCTTGATATAGAAAGTGAAGGAACGGATATTCTCTATAGTAAATATATAGAATATGCCCCACCATTTGATCCGCCGACTCTTGTGATACAACGTCACAACTCGGGAATATCATATTAATTTGAAGCGTACAACTTGGATTTTCGAATCGAACCAAAAAAAGTATCTTGCACAACTGGACCACAAGGGGAACCTGTATACCAAATTTGAGAAAGATCCATGCAGTACTTCCTGAGAAATCACGATAACTGAGATTCATGGGAAATTCAAGATGGTCGCCTGGTGGCCATATTGAACTTTCGAATCGGATCGAAAAAGATATCTTGCACAACTAGACCCCAAGGGGAACCTGTGTACCAAATTTGAGAAAGATCCGTGCAGTAGTTCCTGAGAAATCACGATAACAAAGTTTCATGGAGAAATCCAAGATGGCCGCCTTGTGGCCATATCGGATTTTCGAATCGGACCAGAAAAGACATCTTGCACAACTGGACCACAAGGGGAACCTGTGTACCACATTTGAGAAAGATCCATGCAGTAATTCTTGAGAAATCGCTCATTTCATATGAAAACTCACAATCAAAGCGTCACTGCGATACATTATATTCGCGATGTCTTGCAAAGTATCAATGGAAACTGTTGACCGGTCCTGTCTTGACGTTCATAAAGTTAGACCGCGGTTCGCGGTTCGCAGTTCGTTATTCGAGGGTGGGCCGTCCTTATTCCTCAGATATGAAGAAAAACATCTGTAATTGTTTTATTATGCGTACTTTGAAATCCAAACTCTGCACAGTAAGATAGAATATACTGTTCTATAAGTGTGCATATTCATATCTCACATCTGACGCCAGGGGGGCGCTGCTAGGGGCGCTGTTATGAATAGCCGGCTCCATATCGGAGTAAATAATGGCTGGTTCCGTCGAATAACGAACTACGAAATGAGAACCGCGGTCTAACTCTCTGGATCATGAACGCGAGAATTCTTTAATGGACGACGAATGAAATGTGAATGACTGACAAAACGCTTTTATTCCTGTTGTAATCATGTTAATACATGTGCATGTCCTAGCCAGAATAAGAAAAAAACACGATACTGATAACAAAGATGATCGTCGCCAATAAAATAATGATAAAGTAATGTCCTTTAATAACATTTAATTGCCCCGGCAAAAATTGCCTTATGGAAACAACTAATACCTACATCAATAAATCGATGCAATTAAATTGTACCTTTGTCTATCCTCTTTCAATGGTACCAAACCTTTAATGAAATATAACAAAAACATGTTTATGCTCCTACTTCTTTACCAGTGATACTTTTACTTATAATCAATATAGATTTTGTATGGGTTGTTAACATTTTTCTGATAATAATGCAATGCGATTCCTATATTTGACATAGACGTTAGATTACCCGTCCCATTGTGTCCTATGTCTCATTATACCACAATTCCCCTCACTCCCCAGCCCACATGGTTGAGGTGGGGCAGATTAGGTATCCCAACACGTCGCAGTTATGGTTGCACCTGTTACATGAAATCCAATCGATTGGTTTTATGAAATCGTTAGTATGACTCGGTCCGCTAAATCTCACAACGTGCTAGTGAGAGCAGACATTGTTGACAAAACGTGTGGACATCAAACGTATATACAATGGAATGTGGATTACCTTTTGCCATGTTTTTATCACACGTGTATATCGACCCTATTCAAACGAGATCTGGTGAAATCACGCAGATCT
Source organism: Hanleya hanleyi (assembly GCA_036873755.1). Classification (NCBI taxonomy): domain Eukaryota; kingdom Metazoa; phylum Mollusca; class Polyplacophora; order Lepidopleurida; family Hanleyidae; genus Hanleya; species Hanleya hanleyi. Next base: position 19,264 of record JAVTVY010022945.1, read on the forward strand.
GAGAACAAGCAATGTCCACCATCTTGTATCACTGATTGGAGGATCACATTGTCTCTGGTTTCTGAAGAAATTGGAAGAAATTAACTCATTGCTTGTCCTCAAATCGAGAGTCTGGGGATAAGATACGAGCCTGTTGAAATGTGAGTGTGAGTGAGCGTAATCCCCAGAACCTGATGTTTCACTTGTGACAGTTTCTGTGTTTGACTGTCGGAATGAGAACAGATTTGCACCGAAAGACTTCTGAGCCTGTGGCCCCCGTGAGAGGACCAGGAATGAGTAGCTATCTTACCATTACTAACAGGCTGATCTGACAGGCCGAGTGACGTCAAGCGGGACTAAGCACATTGGCAGGTTTGGATATGGTCAGGTATGTCATGATACAAACGTGACAGACCATGTTCCGCCTGATCATCTCTTTTCGGTAGCACTGATCGAATTTTTAATGTTGAAGATGTGTACGACCATGCGAAACGTGATCGGTCTTCTGACAGTGAACAAATGTTAATTTCCTCGCGAGGATAAGTCGAAAAACGCATATGTGTCGCAATGTCATGAAATGCGATCACCTGTCTATCAGCTCGATTGCTATATTTTACAATGCTCATAATGCTCATACAACAGTAGACGGATTTAAGGATAAAAGTTTAAGTAAACTATAGGTTTTATGTGTGGAAATGCATTCGTAGGCCACAGATATGTTCAGAGGTTCCTGAGTTAGGAAAGAGTGTATTCTGAAAAACCATCATTTTCGGTTGGTATAAACCCTTGTTTCCAACAATCCGGACATTGCGATGACGGTATTATTAGTAAAAAAGACAAAGAGACACTATGATTGAAATATAAAGAATTAAGATGGATATACAATGTGGTTACACTTGGTAGTACTCCTCTCAATAGTTTTCAGGTAAAAACTTCACGATACTTTTTTATTTCCGGATATCATATTAACACCAAGCTGAAGAGATAGTAATTACGTATTTTACGGTATTTTACTCCTGGACCACCCAGTATATAGAAGAAAGGTTGAAATACTCGGCAACGAAAGATATTTACGGTATTATATAATTCCTGATATTCTGATGCCAACCTGTAACCAACTGAGTCATCTATACGCGGTAAGACTGACCCTGGGATCGTGTGCATCCATTTTCAGCCTACTTTCGGCAACAGTATGGGGGGTATTACCTGAAATCAAAACCACGTGATGTCGTCAGCCAGTCAGCTAAACTCTACCGACGTAACCTCAACGTAACCCGCCATTTTGAGTCATGTGCTGTACTACTTGTTCAAAATTGCAGATTTATAACACCTCTTGGATGGTACGGAAGTTATTTATATCTGTATCTGTTGTAACCTTAGAAAATATGTGCTTCAGAAGTAGTATGAAAAGCCTGTAATCTATCCGATTTCGCGAGTCTGTTCTCCGCCGGATGAAGACCGAACACTATATGGTATAAAGGTATCGGATATCGCTCCACAATAATGGCGATACACGATTCGCAAGCCATCTTATGGATGGCGAATTGTACGCACATGCCTCTCGAAAATGCCTCATATTTTCAGTACAGCCACATGAAAAGTAGTTCCCGAAACACCGAAAGTCCGCACTATTAATTAGTCTATACTCGAACTTCACGAAGGTAACATTAGTCGAGTATGACCGATCGCCGCCAGCAAAAATAAAACCGTGTTACTCGTTCACACGATTATAAACAAGACAATTAAAAAATATGTAGACAATTCATTCACACGGCTACATGGAAACTTGTCGTTTGTCCCGGCTTGATAAACGCTCTACGCCCAACAGTATTCATATGTTCAGCCAGCCTGGTGTATATGGCTGCCAGGAAGACCCAGAAGATCATGTAAGGAAATGACCCAGACAGTGGAACAGTGTAGCGGTATGGAGCTGATAGGCAACCTCTGTCTGAAACAAGTCTGCATATCGACATTATCCAGCACTGTGGACCGGCCTTCAGACCGTTTTACTCCCTTGGTCGTCAGGCAATAATGCAGATGCTTTCGAAATATGTATATTATTTACACCAGAATCGTCGGTTGAAACCATTTGAAGGGTCACTTCTTGGTCCGTGTTGGCCACCTTGGCCCAATTTTGTATTTCCCCGCGAGTCAGAACTGCAAACCCTACAGCGCCAAATAAGGTCATTGCTCCGCAGACATAAAAAACATCTCTCCATTCCTCCTGTGTCCCCTACAATGTATAAGAATTGGCGTGAGATCCAAACAAAATGAATGATGCCACAAGATAGTGCAGAAAGTGCAGAAGTTTGGTAGGGGCCATAATGGCCCCCCCAGGCCAGGTAGGGTTAAGTTACACGCGAAGAATTCACAGTGGCCAACACAACCATCATCCTGTATTATGCATTGAGAAATACGGAATTGGTTACACATGTATGGTACGTACATTTGGTGTAAGTACGCCTATGATCAGCGGAGCCACAAAACCGGGAATTGTTGCCACTGTATTCGTTATCCCAGTGATCTCACCAGCAAATCTGAAATTGGTGACAATAATTTTCAGATCGAAATAATATATCACGTATCCGACTAAGAGTTAAGTGGTTGGCGGTTTAAGGAAATATAGCCATCTATTGACAAATATGTGTATATGGCAGGCAGTTATCACCTTTCTCGTTCTCACAATCTCAGACTCTGGGTTCCATGGGGCAATATCGATAGATTGAGTAATTGAGTCAAGACAGGGCGAAGTGTTCGAGGTTAAGATGTCCAATATGCGGACCTATATCCTCGTTGGATTGCTCTGCACCATTTTCTCTACATAACTTTTATTCATATAAATTCAGTCCTCAAATACTAATATGACGACATGCCAATCTATGGCATAAGTAATTTTGGAAGATCAAAGCTCAGATTTTAACTTTCAAACTACATCCGGAGCAGTGGGAAAATTGAAGATTTCCTTGTCCTCAATTATATATCTTACCTAGGTGCAAAATCCATAACGTTCGGAACGAATCCCCCTCGACAGAAAGAGTAGATGACTCTTCCTATGGTGAGGAGCACAACGGCTATAGTCCTATCGTCGCATGACACGAACCCCGTGGCAATTATGAAAAGTCCCAAGCCGACAAACCCTGAAAGATGCAAAAGAACTAATATCATTCGTTGACATCTGACAGCGCGATATCAAGGCACTCTCTTGTTGCTCTCGGGATAATCATAGAACCGGGAGAACTAAGATTAAAATCACATTCCAATTTGTTACAGTAGGCCGCTAGTGATTTTGGATTTGTCGACCATTTTTCACTTGTTCTAGTAATTATATCCCTTTCCTAGTTTAGGAGATGGAGATTTCTTTTAAAAGTCTTTTAGCCGAGAATTTTTTGCACCAACATCCAACCAGACATTATAATTATCCTCAAACATGTAAAATATAAGCACAAGTTAAATACTATTTATAGTATTTTTTCAAAATCAATGCAATTTTCTATCTTTCCTGGGTTATCAAATGGAGCATGAGTCATTCCACTTAACAAAGCGAGCTAAACGTTACACTCAAACCTATTATTTTTTCTTTGCTTTTCCTGATATTATACAATTATGAATGCAAAAACACCCAATGTTCAAAAGTTACATATTATTACTTGTTCTTACTGTAACAATGTTATTAAAGAAAGCAATGTCGCACAATCTGGTTAATTAACCACCAAGTAGATGGTTTAGATTCGTGCAATATTAAATTTCGAAAATAATCACGAACCCCTCAGATCCAACGGTATGGGAACTATTGAGGGGTGGGCGTGTTGGGGAGGGGTGGGGAAGAGGGGTCATGAACACCCTACTTCAGTATTTTATAGGCATCGTGCAACAAACGGCAATTTGACATGACAGGGTAACTCAACGGAATTTCAAAATTGCTGTTACCTGCTCACGAGTGATAAAAGTTCATTAAATTTGGCGTCTATTTGATTATATTTTCCCTACTAGTTGTAGACTATTAATCAATAATATGATCAGTCTGTAAGCGACTGAACCTTCGTCAAGCTAGTTCATTGAAGTTCTTTCATGAGATTATCAAATATCAGCTTTCCTGAAGTGTGTGGAATTCTGGTTAATTAGTACAATATCTGTACAACAGTACCGCTTCATGCTGTGAACGATAAATTACTCAGAATGTTATCCAGGTCATGCTTACCAAGGTGGCCATCTTGTCAAATGAAACATGTGCCATAAAAACGAGATATTTGCTGCTGAAACTATATTCCAGTATATCAAAGCATTACTTGTAATGTGTATTTTGAGGCAATATTTCGCCTGGTGTCGCCTAAATTAAGCGTGGCATTGGAAGTTTGGTGGAAAACTGACAAAAGTACTGACATATGTAAGTATACTGGCTTCATATTCCTATGAACAAAAGTTATTCCTTTGATGATTTGCATCCCAGACACGCTTATATTGTAGATGTTCATGTGGACATCTTGAATGATATGACCATACGGCACCGGATGTAACGATATAAGATACAAATATTTCAGAGTGATGATGTAATTACAAACGTCTGGTCCGTCATTCATAGTCAGCCGTCGTCCATTAAATAATATCCGCGTCCATAATCCAAAGATCTATTCCATATTCCATATAACAGCATTTAGCATCATTAGCACTAAATTCAAAAAGACAATAATAGTATACATGAACATAGGCTTGTTTCCTGAAACAGAGAAGTGGTCAACAGTTTTCAATAATGCCGGCAAGACATCATGATGTTCCAAAAATATCAAATCCATATCGCTGATCAGTATATTCTTAATCCATATGATATTCGTTGTAAATTCAACATATAGAGACTGATGTATCTCAGTCACGCGTTGATTACGCCTGTTCATATGAGCACCATGAGGATCTTGAAGTACATGGGCTCATACGGCCCCTAGACCCGGGTTAAGCGGAATTAAACACAAGTTACGAAACGTAAAGCCAATGATCTCGCACGCTATGCTCGTATTTTGCTATCAGCATGCGATATGTATCGCCAAATTTGAGAAACTTTCACTGGAGGCGCTTGGTGGTAATGCATTACGAAAATAAAAATCAACAAAAACACAGCAAGGAAGCAATCAGAGATTGCTCAATTGTATGCCCCCCATTCCGCTTTAATCCGACACTGCTCCACCATTGTTCTGTTCTGTATTGGTCTGTGGAGGCCTAATTTGGCTAATTATAAAAATTCTGTTGCAGTCACTTTTTTCGGCATGCCTCGCATAATACATGTACATACTCCACCCGGGGCTTTCGCCAAATTAAAAAATGTGACCTGGTTACGAGACCTACATTCCTTGGGAGTATATTGTGGTGAAATTATGAAGCGATCGTGAACTTTGAATTTTGCACCCAATTCACTCTTTTTGGGGCAATTTCATACTTCAGGACCTATGTGGTCTGCTTTGGAATGTAGAATAACAATTTTATAGCCATTTTCCCGGTCCAAATCGGGTATGGACTGAGATCCAGCCTGGACAAATAAATATACCCCATTCATTTAGGTTTGATGAACAAAGGGCCATAACTCTTGAAAATATAACCCAAAGCAGAGAAACTTCACGCTGCACAACTATGAGGTATTGACCACATATCATGCAAATTCCATACTTGTCCATACAATATTAACCGAGATCCAGCCCGGACAAGTCCCAATTCACAAAGATTTCAAGAACAAAAGGGCCATAACTCTTGAAAATATACGCGAAACGCGGAGAAACTTCACACTGCACAACTACAGGGCACTCACCACATATCCTGCAAATTCCATACTTGCCCATACAATATTAACCAAGATCCAGCCCGGACAAGTCCCAATTCACAAAGTAAAAGGGCCATAACTCTTGAGAATATACGCGAAACTTCACGCTGCACAACTACAGGGCACTGACCACATATCCTGCAAATTCCATACTTGTCCATACAATATTAACCGAGATCCAGCCCGGACAAGTCCCAATTCACAAAGACTAGATGAACAAAGGGCCATAACTCTTGAAAATATACGCAAAACGCGGAGAAACTTCACACTGCACAACTACAGGGCACTATTACATACCCTGCAAATTTCATAATTGTCCATACAATATTAACCAAGATCCAGACCGGACAAGTCCCAATTCACGGAGATTTCAGGAACAAAGGGCCATAACTCTTGAAAATATAAGCGAAACGGGGAGAAACTTTACACTGCACAACTGTGGGGCACTGACCACATATCATGCAAATTTCATACTTGTCCATACAATATTAACCAAGATCCAGCCCGGACAAGTCCCATTCACAGAGATTTCAGAAAAAGGGCCATAACTCTTGAAAATTATACCGAAACTCGGAAAAAACTCTACGCTGCACAACTACGAGGCATTGGTCACATTCCATGCAAGTTTCAATCCTGTCCATCAATTATTAACCGAGATATCGCGCGGACAAGAAATTCGGACGGACGGACGGACGGTATGACGGACGGATGGACAGACGGACAGACGGACGGACAAAGCGATCGCTATATGCCCCCCCCCCTCTAATTAGAGGGGGGAATTAGAGGGGGGGGGCATAATAATGCGAATACATTTCTGCATATATTAGATAATTCAGTCTGGTAAACATGAGGATAATCTCGACGGAAGAAGGTGCTCAGCCATAAGTTCCTAGGGCTAAATGGTCAAATGTGGACAGGTATACGATATATATATCCTCAAGCTGGCTAGCTAGTTATTACATTGAGAGGTAGTTTCGTGCATGCATAGTTTAGGGATAGTTTTCAGAACAAATCCTCAATAAAACTTAACAAAATGTTGCTACACATCAAATACACCTGAAGACCATCAGACAATATTCACCTTCGCCTCCGTGTACATCTCACTGACTTCATCAAAGAAATATGCACATGGAATACACCTCCGGTGACACAGTTTATCCCATTCCGTGAGATGACTTGATAGGGCTGTTACATCATTGCTCTTCAGTATTTTATCTAATACCGCTCAAGCCGGTGCTAGTGGCCGTTTAAGATATCCACATGAACAGTCACAATAAAAGAGTGTCTGAGGTACAAATAATCACAGGGATATTTTTTGTTCATGTGATGGGTCATGCGAATTCTTATCAGTACACCGGCATATTCCCACAAATTGTATTTGTTGCTTTTAACTATCAAACGATATAGATACCCAGTACTACTAATACAGTTTTGTACTTAAACATGGCAGCAGACCTTATATTCTGGGAGCCAGGTTTCGGTTAAACTGTTCACCCCATCTGCAAGAAATTGCCATCTGTACCAGGACTTTCTATGGCTATTGTGAATGTAGACTTCTAAAGTGGTGCAGTTAGTTTCTTTGACACATTTGGATTACAGAAACAAATCATGATATTATGAAACTGCAATTATTGATAAGTAATATGTGCTATAGTTCGGACAGACTGGGCTATAATTATCCCCTTTTTCGGCAGCAATAACAACGAGAGATCCTGAAGGATCTTGGCGCCTACCATTGTCCGATAATTGTATGCTAATGACAAGAGGATCTTTTTGTCCATTGTTACTAAGAACAAACAATTGATTTGTAATTTTGTTTACGGAATTTCGAATCTGAGCGAAAAAGATCGAAAAAGGGACACTGGAAAACACCATGATATCATCTTTCTAAGTTTAAGGAGTTTCAAGATTTCTAGAAACTGTATTTATGTCAGTTGTAATAGTACAAGAGAAAAGAGCAACGTTAGTCTGAAAGTGAATGTTTTTTTTTGCATGTTTCATCATTGGGTACTGGAAGCGAAGACAAATGTCTTTGACCCTTTGGCATGAGCTATGAAACATACTTAAGATTTTATAATTAGGAACGAATGCTAATTCTGTTCTGTTTACTGGGCTAGTTTGAGATATCTCTTTTAAGATAGCATGGTCGAAAATAGTAACATGGTATAATACTTAATACTGAAGGGATCCCCGCAGTAATGTTGAAACTTCGAAAGTGTCTGAATCCTGATTTTCCCTGGGATCGAAACACGCAGTAGTCTAAAGTTGTCGAGTTGTAACGTTGTGTCACAAGAGTGACGTCCCTTCATGTAGCCGACCCGTCGGCAGACGAAACAGTTCACTGGACTAAGAAAACTGATTTAAAATTTGAAGAAATACATTTTAATTCCGAATCATTTGAACTCCTTGATATGGAAGGTGAAGGTATGGATATTCTCTATAGTCACAATATAGAATATGTCCCACTGTTTGATCCGCCGACTCGTGTGATGCAACGTCACAACTCGGGAATACCGTATTACATGAAATTTTAAGCGTAACTTGGATTTTCGAATCGGACCAAAAAAGGCATCTTGCACAACTAGGCCCCATGTGGGTCCTGTGTACCAAATTTAAGAAAGAATCCATGAAGTAGTTAATTGACGATAACAATGCTTCAAGGGAAAATTCAAAATGATCACCTGGCGGACATATCAGATTTTCGAATCGGACCAAAAACGGTATCTTGCACAACTGGACCACAAGGGGAAACTGTGTACCAAATTTGAGGAAGATCCATGCTGTACTTCTTGAGAAATCACGATAAAGTTTCAAGGGAAATCCAAGATGGGCGCCTGGTGGCCATATTGGATTTTCGAATCAGACCGAAAACGGTATTTTGCACAACTAGACCCCAAAGGAAACCTATGTACCAAATTTGAGAAAGATACATGCAGTACTTCCTGAGAAATCACGATAACAAAGTTGAATGGGGAAATCCAAGATGGCTGCTTGGTGGCCATATTGGATTTTCGAATCAGACCAGAAAAAAGTATCTTGCAAAACTAGATCCCAGGGGGAACCTGTGTACCGAATTTGGGAAAGATCCATGCAGTAGTTCCTGAGAAATCGCGATAACAACGTTTCATGGGGAAATCCAAGATGGTCGCCTTGTGGCCATATTGGATTTTCGAATCTGACCAGAAAAGGTATCTTGCACAACTAGACTCCAAGGGGAACATGTGTAACAAATTTGAGAAAGATCCATGCAGTAGTTCATTAGAAATCGCGATAACAAGGTTTCATGGGGAAATCGAAAATGGCCGCCTTGTGGCCATATTGGATTTTCGAATCAGAATCAGCAGTAGTTCCTGAGAAATCGCGATAACAGGGTTTCATGAGGAAATCCAAGATGGTTGCCTGGTGGCCATATTGGATTTTCGAATCGGACCAGAAAGTTATCTGGCACAACTAGACTCTAAGTGGAACCTGTGTACCGAATTTGGGAAAGATCCATGCAGTAGTTCCTGAGAAATCGCCATAACAAGGTTTCATGGGAAAATCCAAGATGGCCGCCTTGTGGCCATATTGGATTTTCGAATCGGACCAGAAAAGGTATCTTGCACAACTAGATCCCGAGGGGAACCTGTGTACCGAATTTGGGAAAGATCCATGCAGTAGTTCCTGAGAAATGGCGATAACAAGGTTTCATGGGGAAATCCAAGGTGGCCAACTTGTGGCCATATTGGATTTTCAAATCGGACCCAAAAAGGTATCTGCACAACTGGACCCCAAGGGGAACCTGTGTACCAAATTTCAGAAAGATCCGTGCAGTAGTTCCTGAGAAATCGCGATAACAAGGTTTCATGGGGAAATCCAAGATGACCGCCTTGTGGCCAAATTTTAGAAAAAATCATGAAGTAGTTCCTGAGAAAACGCGATAACAAGGTTTCTTGGGGAAATCCAAGATGGCTGCCTGGTGGCCATATTGGATTTTCGATTCGGACCAGAAAAAGTATCTTGCACAACTAGACCCCGAGGGGAACCTGTGTACCGAATTTGGGAAAGATCCATGCAGTAGTTCCTGAGAAATGGCGATAACAAGGTTTCATGGGGAAATCCAAGGTGGCCGACTTGTGGCCATATTGGATTTTCGAATCGGACCAAAAAAGGTACCTGCACAACTAGACCCCACGGGGAACCTGTGTACCAAATTTGAGAAAGATCCGTGCAGTAGTTCCTGAGAAATCGCGATAACAAGGTTTCATGGGGAAATCCAAGATGGCCGCCTGGTGGCCATATTGGATTTTCGAATCGGACCAGAGAAGTTATCTTGCACAACTAGACTCCAAGGGGAACCTGTGTAGCGAATTTGGGAAAGATCCATGCAGTAGTTCCTGAGAAATCGCGATAACAAGGTTTGATGGGAAAATCCAAGATGGCCGCCTTGTGGCCATATTGGATTTTCGAATTGGACCAGAAAAGGTATCTTGCACAACTAGACCCCAAGGGGAATCTCTGTACCAAATTTGAGAACAAATCATGAAGTAGTTCCTGAGAAAACGCGATAACAAGGTTTCATGGGGAAATCCAAGTTTGCAGCCTGGTGGCCATATTGGATTTTCGAATCGGACCAGAAAAGGTTTCTTGCACAACTAGACCCCAACGGGAGCCTGTGTACCGAATTTGGGAAAGATCCATGCAGTAGTTCCTGAGAAATCGCGATAACAAGTTTTCATGGGGAAATCCAAGGTGGTCGACTTGTGGCCATATTGGATTTTCGAATCGGACCAGAAAAGGTATCTGCGCAACTAGACCCCACGGGGAACCTGTGTACCAAATCTCAGAAACATCTGTGAAGTAGTTCCAGAGAAATCGCGATAACAGGGTTTCATGGGGAAATCCAAGATGGCCGCCCTGTGGCCATATTGGATTTTCGAATCGAACCAGAAAAGGTATCTGCACAACTAGATCCCAAGGGGAACCTGTGTACCAAATTTCAGAAAGATCCGTGATGGTTCCTGAGAAATCGCGATAACAAGGTTTCATGAGGAAATCCAAGATGGCCGCCTTGTGGCCATATTGGATTTTCGAATCAGACCAGAAAAGTCATCTGCACAACTAGTCCCCAAGGGGAATCTGTGTACCACATTTCAGAAAGATCCGTGAAGTAGTTCCTGAGAAATCGCGATAACAAGGTTTCATGGGGAAATCCAAGATGGTCGCCCTGTGGCCATATTGGATTTTCGAATCGAACCGGAAAAGGTATCTGCACAACTAGACCCCAAGGGGAATCTGTGTACCAAATTCCAGAAAGATCCGTGCAGTAGTTTCTGAGAAATCGCGATAACAAGGTTTCATGGGGAAATCCAAATGGCCGCCTTGTGGCCATATTGGATTTTCGAATCGGACCAGAAAAGGCATCTGCACAACTAGACCCCAAGGGGAACCTGTGTACCAAATTTGAGAAAGATCCGTGCAGTAGTGCCTGAGAAATCGCGATAACAAGGTTTCATGGGGAAATCCAAGACGGCCGCCTTGTGGCCATATTGGATTTTCGGATCGGACCAGTAAAGTTATCTGCACAACTAGACCCCAAGGGAAACCTGTGTACCAAATTTCAGAAAGAACCGTGCAGTAGTTCCTGAGAAATCGCGATAACAAGAATTGTTTACGGACGGGACGACGGACGGACAACGGACGACGGACCACGGACGAAAAGCGATTTGAACAGTGATGGTGGGCTAAAAATCTGCACAACTTTGGAACTTTGGCTGATATCCCCACTGGTCGTAGAAATCATGGTATAGATGAAAATTTTCTTGCAGGTGGAGTGAACAAATTCCTTACATTAAACCTGTTTCAACTTGGCTCCCTGACTAATATTTTTTCTTTTCGTTGTATAAGAAATACCATCTTGATTCAGTCGGCTTATGAGGAAGAAGAAAAAAATATAACGGAAATTTTCGAACAGCAGATCTCCGTGATTGGCAGACATCTGATACAGATCTGGTGACCTCAATCGAACATACATCAAGACTCGAATAACGGTTCATGTGAGCCTCAAGGTGTGAACGCGCAGGCACACAATGACGTCACAATGGCAAAGTCAGAGTCTCAGATTAGAGGACCATTCAAACTTGTCATTGTCTGGATACTATAAGCTATATGATAAATATTTTCAAGAGCCCGTTGGTATAACAGATTTCAACATCCCGGAAGAAAGACACGCATAAAGAGTCGGAGATACAGCGTTGATTCGTTCGTCTGTGCCGCAATGAACAATAATCTGGATGGAATATTTAGCTGGCATTCAGACTTTCCTGTTTTTGTGATATATAAAGCTTCCGATGATAATTTATTACTAATCTTCATCCGCAAATACCAGCACACAACTTGTCGCAGTGGCGGTACTCGCGCACACAAACTCGCGCACACAAATTTGTTTGAGGCAGCCTTTGCCTGCACCCCCGAAAACATTGGTACATGTATAAGAGAAATCTTAATTGGTTAACAACTTTGGCCAGCGGAGACTTGCAATACGGTCTGATGCACTAGAGTAATTAACCAATCAAAACCATACAATTTACTCTGAAATGTGATAAACTGGGGTATATTCGCACGGGAGTTCCATATTATATATTTACATCTGAGTGAAATCAAGATTCAACAAACCTTGGGCTATCATGGCGACCTGGCTTAACCCTACTTGATCTGAGAAAGGCAATGTATCAAACTTATCCCTAAGAGCTGGCACTTTCTGGATGTATAGCTTGTCATTTTTTTGCATTATGCAAACCGACCAAAGAAGAGAATAGCAGCCATAAGAACCCGTTGTCATATGGTGCACCATGATCACCAAAGGGACAGAACGTATTTGACTAAATGTATACACTGACTGAAAGATCTATCTCCCCCGTATCCAAAAATGTAAGCAATTATTTTTTTGCGATTTTTTTCCACTCGATTAAATCTTCGATCAACCTGCGCATCGTTGTCTCTCAAGCGTGCCGCCATTTTGGCTCGGGTCGTCTAAGCGTGTGACGTCACCCGGGCCTCGCCGCTCTCTAGCGGGGAAGGCGAAAATATAAGGACATTGCATGGAGATATTACAAACCAAGCCTTTCTTACATTGGGATGATTACAATTTGACAGGTATAGGAACCGAACGTCGTGATATGACTGGAATAGTGTGGAAAGACTAATAAACTCACTCCAATTTATTGCATCAGCCTCACTGTGCAAAAGTTCTTCTCTGATGCGTTTGAAGTAAAATCCTGCCGACCGACGTTATACACCCACTGTTTCAGTACATCTGTTGAAATGTCTCGGTCTTTGGAAGGTTTGGATTCCCAGTTCTGTTAGAACAGACAAATGCCACACAATGCGGCATGATGCCCGTTCATTTGCGGAATATTGGCACACTACCACTATCAAATTATAACAGTACACAATATATAAACCTGCAGTCCCGAGAGTTTCTCATACTTTAACGTACAGGGTGGAAGTTTAGTATGAGCCCGACTGACGTCACGCAGCGATGCGCACAATATGTTTTCGGCATTTCTGATTGGTTAAAATAGACGCAAGTCCTTGTAATGGCGGCACTTATGAATCTGTCCACAGGCTCCAGTTTTTGATGTTTCTATATAAATAGATCGGCGGTAAAAAATCGTAAAAAATATTTGCTTACATTTTTGGATAAGAGGAAGATGGATCTTTCGTTCAGTGTATATATTAGTCACATGTTTTCTTCTCCTTTAAGTATAACATTTTTCTCGGCTTTTCACATAAAACTAATTTATTTTAACCTGATCAATCGCCATCATATTAATTATTTTTACAGAAAATGGATATTCGATCCAAACTATCCTCATACGAGATGACGTCACTGACACGTCTTCGTGGTATCCAGTCAAATTACATTTCCTCGTAGAGCTTGGCCCAAACCTAGAATTTTAGAAGCCTCAGTCCTTTAGTTTTCGGGGTAAGGAATCAATTTAGATCGAGGGTACCCACCCACCGTCAGCCCAGGCTGCTGGAGAGTCAAACTCGCTCGGGCCTGAGCTCAACAAGATATGTGCGAATGCTAAGAATGACGTATTGTAGTCTACAGGAGGAAAAATTCGATAACAAAATCTGCCCCGGTTTCTCACAAAATGAAACTAGTTTCAATCGAGCAAGAATTGAGGTCAGCGAATCGACGATGGCTCCCCCACACACACACAGACCACCCCAGTTGAAGGTAAGACACGAGTTTACGAACATACCAACCACATGAAACAATCTCCTTGTATTGACTGTGCTCAGCATACGGCGCTCCTGGACGATATCAGCCAGATAGCCAGTGAGAAATGCCACAAAGAAATTCCCAATGAATGGCAGAGATGAGAGAAATCCATTCTGAAAACAAATGAAGAATCAATGTAGCTCGTCATTGTCTGCCTACATTGACATGGAAGTAGTGTCCATCTATAACGTTTTGAGTAGAATTACTATAAACCTAACGTTATTTCGTATTTCAAACGTAGTGTCATTTTTTTAATATTGTAAGATCCGGTGGTCCCTGTTCCGTTCTCCAGAATAATTCCAAAGATGTGAACACAAATTCAATGCAGATGAAATCAATAACAATCAATTTATTCAGTTTGCATAATGATCCTATGACGGTTACTCGGGTATCACTCATCGGCATAAAGCAGATATAGCATATAGGCAGGGCTGCGAGTGTCCGATACACGGGGGGTGATTTGGTTTAATGTCACACTCAAGGTTATTTCACTCATATAGTGACCGCCAGTTTGAATGGTCAAGGAAGTCGGAGAACCCGGAGAGTACCACCGACCATTTGCGAGAAACTGGCAAACTTTCACACATGCACCAGCGGGGTTGACCGTTCGAACTCGTGCATGTGTGGTGGGAGATGGCATCCTAATATGCATGTGGAAACAATTGTGTTGTTGTTTCAACACAATTTTGTGCTAAAGTTGCTTCAACACAAAACAAATCAACCTGTTTTTGTGCTGAACTCCATATATCAACACAAAATCGTGAACGTACGGTGCAACACGTTGGGCACACCGGTTCTCGTCGGATCACCGAAGTTAAGCAGCGTTGAGCTCGGTCAATACTTGGATGGGTGACCGGGTGCTGTACTGGCTGGGCTGATCAGTGTCCAGAATAATAGGAACTGTGGACACTTTCGTGTTCTGGCACATGTACATGTTCTGATGCTGGACGTTTTCGCAGTACATCCATATACACTGTAGTATGTTTTCCATATATAACAATATACATGAGGGTTATTCCATACTTGACAATATCCATGCCTATTTTGTATTGGAACAACCTACACACACCTTACAAGTGTACACCGGAGGCTCCTTAACCCTACATGTATCTGCCAGGAAATGTTCCGCCAGGAAATGCAACAAAAAAAATCCAAGATGGCCGCTTTGAAGACGTCACAGTGGCTTCATTTTCAAAAACGGCATTTTTTGGCGATTTTTCGGTCAGATTTTCCGAAAAAAAATGTTATGCTATTTCTCCGCGAAAACTGCATGATCAATTAGTAAATATTAATGTGATGTGAAATAAAATAGTTTTTGTCCATCCTATAGTGCAGAAAGCACCACTCAGGGTCAGGTAGGGTTAAGAAATCGAGTAGTAAACAGCGGGAATCTCGGGTGAGGAGAGATTAAATCATATTAGAAACTACAGAGGTTGCTGGGTTACTCCACCACCACATCGTTTAAAATGCTTAAGCTATTTATTGAATATTGAATACATGAATGTCACAGTTCATGATGTTTCACGCAGTCGATACACACAGTAAGAATTTCAGAGGTAAAGTCCATACACAGTACCCCTCTCCATGTACATGATGTATATAGGAACACGTCGGCCACATTATTGATAAAAGGCGTAGTAACATTTACAAAGGCGAATTTATCATTTTATACCGTGGTATAAAATATTTATAGGATGCCTATAATTATTTTGTACCGTGGTATGAAATAGCCAAGCCAGTCATAATTCATATTTATAGGATGCCTATAATTATTTTGTACCGTGGTATGAAATAGCCAAGCCCGTCATAATTCATATTTATAGGATGCCTATAATTATGTTTTACCACGGTATAAAATTGGGAAACCTGCCATAAAGCGTATTTATATGATGCCTATAATTATTTTGTACCATGGTACAAAATCACATGGCCGTAAGCCGTGAATACAGCTCACTGGTTCTTTTAACCAATAACATGAGATTTTACAAATTTGGCTCCGAGATTCAAGTTCCCCCTCCTCCCTCGATGTTTGACATCTTGCAATGAAAGTGAAAAAAATCCCGATAGGTTCATTATGAAATCTTCTGTGAGACATTTTCAAAAAAAAGAGCACCATTTCATATAATTTCTGCCCCTTGCAAATTTAAAAATCGAGCTACTTCCCATTTGTTCATGTGACCATATGTCTACGCTTTGTTACAAGTTTACTCATTGGTCAAATTTGATAGTCCTGATACGACATCGACTTGTTTACGACCTACGGCTAAATTAATTTGTACCCTGGTATATATTATTCACAGGCATCCTATAAATACGATTCATGACAGGCTTGGCGATTGTATACCATGGTACAAAATAATTATAGGATGCCTGTAAATATTTTTTACCATAGGCATCCTATAAATACCGTCGAATTATGGTAGGCTTGGCGATTTTATACCATGGTACAAAATAGTTATAGGATGCCTGTAAATATGTTATACCATGGTATAAATTACCGAATTATGGCAGGGATTGCCAACCATAACAACTAGATTTAAAACATAGGACTTCCATAGAGGAAATCGCAAACGAAATGTTAAAAGAAATATTGAACCCAGAGCCCAGATACAGAATTCCGCTGGCTGGCCTAATTACACATAGCTAAACTCTGAATTTCAACTCTAAACTATATAAGATCGACATTCTAACATGTCCACCTCCTAGCCGTTCGCCGATTGGTCCAGACCTCGAAACATACAGAGATTATCACACGATAATCTTCATTTGCTTGAAGGTGGTCTCTTTCATTCACGTGCCGAACTGGTGACGTACTCAATTATGGGCGACGATTGGTTCATTCACTGGACAGTGGGCATCTCCTGAACGGAGAGCACTGCATACCTGTCATGAAATTCTCCGATAAATATGATGAACAAAGGATAAATTTGCAGAAAATTTACCATTCCTCGTCTGAATTGAGGGGATATTTTTCATTGTCCATGTTTGAAAGGAGTTACTGATCTTCTTGGTGAATATAATCGTGTAAAGTTAACCAAGGCGGTGATTAACCAACTGCATTGATAGGTGCGAATTCAACCGAACTGGAAAACAGCCTAAATGTGACCCAAAAGGTCAGCCTACGATAACTGGCTTAAAGTTATCGAATATGAGAACAAACAGACATACCTGTGTTATGTCGTAATATAAAACCTCTTTCATGTAAACGATGAGGCCGAGCTGTAATGTGTAGTTCACCCAGTCATCAGCCAGATAAGCGATGATATTAGCCCAGAAAGGAGGGGAGGTAACTATGCTTATCCACGGTGTGGGGTATTTACGCTCCTGTGTGCGATTGGTAAAATATTTTTTTCAATTTTACACAATGTTAAAAAGAATCATGCCAGTCCTTCAGAGGTCTTTAAGATTCGTCCCTTCAGTTCTAATGTTTTCGAAAAAAATATTTTCAGCACTCCAGGGCTACTACATCCTGTTGAATATACATCTCAAGTACAGATAGATAACAGACGAAAGTTTTGTCTTACTACATGCTGATATGCTGTTCGGCCTGTTAGTATGTTCGTCGAATGATGTATATGAACATTGTACTATGACCTCTGGATTGCTGAAGTGGTAGTTTTTGAACTTCCGGAACTTGTAGGTCAACGTACTAAATGTGGTAACTGTAAAAAATTGTTAAAGCAACAATGTGCTAAAGTTTGTATGGCCAAATAAAGTTTTGAAAACAAGAAATGTAATCGCCGGAGAAACCCCAAACTAGCTAGAACGCTCCTCAGCGAGATCAACAGACTTGTAGCTTGAAATACATATCTCAGGGATCTTTGAATAACTACATAACAAAAATTCTCTGTGGTACTTCGAAATATCAAAAGTGGATACAGTCTAGCCATTTGGTTGTACCGAAAAGTTTCTTTAACTATTGAATGTGTTGGCGTTAATACGGGAAATGTGGATTGGTGTCTTCGAAGGCTGATAGACCTTAAGAGGTTTCGTTACCTTTCCTTTGCCATAGACATTTATAGACAAATGAGCATTCCTATCACTTGAGATTGAACGGTAAACTTAGTGTATCCCTCAAACACTTTCGAAAACAGCAAATATTTCGGCTTCTCGGCGGAAAGTATCATATTGACACTTAATATTCAGCTCAACAATAACTTGGATTTGAGGTTTCCCCTATCTTTAACCCTTCCTGGCCTGGGGGGGAGGCACAATACCCCCCTCCCTAAAATTGGAGAGCTGAAACTCCCTGACTTAATAGATTATCATATTGGGGTCATGTTGAGCCTATTTGCATGACACCCCCTCCCGAGCAGAGAATCATGGGTCAATTCAAGATGGCGGCCAGGTGGGGTACCAGAAAAGTTTTTTGGTCATATTTCTGCTTTTCCGCGATGAAAAGTGGACAAAAACTATTTTATTTGTCGTTTTTGAAAATGACGTCACTGTGACGTCATCGAAGCGGCCATTTTTTTACATTTTCTAGTAGGGTTTCACCCAAGGGAATGGTGTGGTAAGTTTCAGCCCCCTAGCTCAAGGGGTAAGAAAAATAATTAGGCGGTGGAGGGGGGGTGGGGGAGGGGCATGCCCACCCCAGGCCAGGATACGCCCCATCCAGGGTTAACCCTACCTGGCCTGGGGGGGGAGCCATCATGGCCCCTCCTACCAAACTTTCTGCACAATCTCCGGAACGGCTAAAAATGGAGAGCTGAAACTCTGTGACTTTATAGTTTATCTTATTGGGGTCATTTTGAGCGTATTTGCATAATCCCCCGAGCAGAGGATCATGGGCAAATTCAAGATGGCGGCCACGTGGGGTACCAGAAAAGTGAAGTTTTTGTCATATTTCTTCAAAATTTCTGCTTTTCCGCGATGAAAAGTGGGCCAAAACTATTTTATTTCATATCATATTAATATTTGCTAATTTTTCATGCAGTTTATGTGGAGAAATTGTAAAAATAAAAAATTCGGAAAATCCGACCGAAAAATCGACCAAAAAATGCCGTTTTTGAAAATGACGTCACTGTGACGTCATCAAAGGGGCCATCGTGTATTTTTTTTACATTTTCTGATAGAGCTTGACCCAAGGGTATAGTGTAATAAGTTTCAGCCCCGTAGCTCAAGGGGTAAGAAAAATAATTAGGGGGGCCATTTCGGGCCCCCCCCCAAGGCCTGGACAGGTCCCAAAAAGCCCAGGCCAGATAGGGTTAATATGCGATTATGACAATTATCTATATTGCCTGAAATCGGCATTTGCAAGGACCAGTTTTGTGGCTAATTTCCACCAGTAATATATGCCGTAAATATATAACCAAAGAAATTGAATATTCAACATGATAAGCCTACCAAACTTTCTGTGCTATCTCGGGAACGCCAAATATTGAGAGCTGACACTTCGTTGCTTTATAGTTTATCATATTGGAGTCATTTTGAGCCTATTGCATACCCCCGCAAATAACGTCATGTGACGTCATCAAAGCGGCCATCCTGGAATCTTTTACAGTTTCTGGTTGAGCTTGACCTCGGGGTATAGTGCGGGTAAGAAAAAGTAATTAGGGACGCAGAAATGGCACCTCCCCAGTTTTAGACAGGTCCCAGAAAGTCCAGGCCAGATAGGGTTAATCATGTTAATTAAGACGGCATGTTGAATACATATTTTTGAATGGAGCATATAAGCCATTGAAATCCATCCATTTCTTAGATTCAATCATTCATACGAAACAGATGTATTTAAAGAAACAGCATGCTCAGAATATACATTTTTTTTTTACTAGCTCTGTTTGCAAGTAGGTAGAGGAATTCGATATACGACTGTTATTTAGTGGGCTTTACCGTCAACTATTTTGGTTGTGAATGGTAACGAAATCCCTTAAGAACATGGATATGACAAATTGTCCTGTTCTCGAAATAGCTCAATCATTATAGTTGTTGATTATAGGGGACATATATATATATCAGTATAAACTGCCTTTGTGTATGGTAAATATAGTACTATAGAACGAAGAAAATAATTACATTTGTTATTGAAGGCGACAGCTTCAGTCTATCTGATTATAATAAGATGCTAAATGTTGCAACGCTTATAGCGTTTAAAGACATTTATAATCGATTTGATTGGAATAAGTCCCCAGTCACTATATTATGATAGATTTGCTGACCCAATCCCCCGCACATCAGTATCATTTCTCATTTTTCACTAAAAAAAGCAATTTTGAAGGTGCAAAATCAGGAGTCCTATATATTAGCACAAAATATAGCCAAAAACTAGAGCCTTGTGCACTGACACGGGGCTATTTAAATGTCAAAATAGGCGGTTGGTATAATTCCACTAACGCTTTGATGTTTCATACCATGGCGAAGAGCCACAAAATTTGTCCAGTCTCACATAATTCACTCAACAATGATCTCTGAAGAAATAGTGTAATTGTACATATACATGTATATATTAAAAAAAACTTCTAACAGATGAGACAAATTCCTTATTTATTGTGAAACCGATTTAATGATATGATAAATCATGTCTTCTCTGCATGTTACCAATATTTGTGAAATATTTTACTTTTTCAGCAGGGGATTATAGAAAGCATATCCATCAGCAGTAAATGACAAAACTCAGTATTGGGATACAATATAAAAGTCTTATCATCAGATGGACTGGAGCTATGCTGGGATTCATCCTCTCATAGCATCATATTATATACATCTACCTCCTGCTGTCAGTTTAGTACACCCCCAGTTTGGGAGGTTACAAGTGTAGAGTAAACACTGAATTACTCTGATCATGGAGTTTACAAATGCTCCCAACAAGTACAGGTCAATTATATTTAAACAGGATGCCTGCAATTGGCCCAAACTAGTGAATGAAGCTAATGACCTGGGTCATGCATGTGTATAGAGGGTCTGCTGGAGGGGTGTGTGTGTGTGTAAATACCCAAGTTACATACTGTGAATAAAATTCCTGCGAGAGTGGAAGTCTAGAAAACTAGAATTTCTCGCCACCATGGTAAACTTATGATAAGTATGGCTTAAATTATTTTCCTCTGCATATATTAAGTGTATTGGATAAAGTTTTTATCAGCCAGCGATTTATGACATCCTCTCAGGAAAACTCTCTACGGTAACCCCAGAATGGTATCCATATTGTATATTCATGCTCTAAAACAGCAAAACTCTGAGAAAATGACATCTGAGCATACATAAGAATATCTGAAAATATTTAACTTCACTAATATAGACCTGATGGTGCAAAATCTAGTCAAAATAGTTTACTAAACTATCTGCAGTATCTGAATAACTTGAGGACTCTTTTTTTCTGTTCTTCCTCTCAAAGCCTAAAGCAGTTCATTAAACAACCAGTCACCCTGGCAACGGCACTTCTTGTGCTCAAGTTTTTTCTCAGCATTAGAACAGGACCATTAGACCACACGGGTCTACATCGCCCCGTAAAAAGGAACACAATAACTTACATTTGCTCTCTCCAGTCTTCCGAGTTTACTTTCTATAAATTTCCGTTCATCTTGCGATATTCTGGGATGTTCCGCTGGCGAGTCGTACACAAAATAGAACCAACTCACCATCCAAATGGATGTCGCGATACCTATGAAATGGTAATCATAATTATTTTAGTTCATTGTAGACAGAAGTGTTTATTGGTATATGGGCATCTCAAATAACCATTCCTTAAAGCTCACGTTGATTGTCTTTTTATGCAATTAAATATGGCTATATGTGACGCGTTAATGCTCTCAGATTCTACTAGATTGGAGGCGGTTCTGATTTATAGCTGGCTACAAATGACCAGCCCAGTAGCAAAAATTAATACCTGTAACAGTAAGGTCACGACACCTATTAAAACCACAACGAGGTGGCTTACTATAGTTGGCTTACTATAGTTGAAAAGAATTGTCCTGCTGTCGTGTTTCCACTCCTCGAGCTTTGATAGAAATCAGAATCCATCAATCAATGGGAGATAACTCTAATGCACAGAACACAAATACTTGCATTGGGGAACCTTCGATGGATTTCAGGAGATGTACAGGACACGAATTAAATGTTTCAATTATCAAACCTTACCTATCTGGCAACGCAATTATGTAATCAGGAGTGGATTTGTTAAAACGTGCCCAAACCTCACCATCGAATAGTTTAAGCCTATATTATTGAAAATGCTAATCTTACCGAATGTGTAAAATATAGATGTCCAGCCATGATCGAAACCATAAGCGCAAAGTAAACCTGAAACGCCGAAGGAAACGACGTAACCAAGTGGATATCCTAAAAATGAAATGATAAAGTTAAAAACTAATCTCCATCTAATTGTGAGCCGGATAATTATGAACAAAACAACTCGCTAGATTTTTTTTTATCTTGCCCTAATGATGTCCTAAGTAGGGGAGATTGAGGTACAGTGGGACATGGGGCACAGAGGGGCAAGCCATCTAACTCCTCTGCTTAATACAGGAATCACATCACATTATTATCAGCAGAAACCTATCACCCTCATACAACATCTATATTGTTTATAAGCAAAAGCTATCAGTGGTAAAAAATGAGGGCCAAAAAACTATTTTTGAACAGTCCAACTAAATTTTAAGGACCGAGGATGATATTTTGCTATACCAAGTTTTCTACGGCACTTCCTTACTGTTTGGTACTCTGGATAGGGTTTGGACAAAGGTTCAATTTAATTGTATCGATTTATTATCTCAGATGTATGTATTTGTGTTTTTCACAAAACGGCAAAAGTCATGCACAAGGAGCGGACTGGGACACTTTTGCTGGGGCACACTGGGACAATAGTAATCAAATGGCGAAATTTACTTTCATTCTAAAATGTTATGAAAGTGCATTATTTTGTTTTGTAGATAGTAGTTATTAGTAATCTCATCGGATTTGATGAGTTTTACAAACAATTTCAAAGTCAAATGCTTCCGTTGGAATGAAAATCACGCAAAATATTTTTTCTTCAAATTTGGCCTCTGAGAAATATTTTATGTAATGCAGGGGTCTATAATAGCAAGTAACTTAGTCATCGCTGTTGAATCTTATATATATATACTTGAAGCCGAAACTTTAAATGCTTAGCTTATGAGTGTTATTTTTTAATGCTAGAGAAATTCTTCATGGGTACAATTCCACACATCAAATTAAAACACAATACCTGCATGGCATATGGTCAAGAAGCGAGATCTCTCCAGAGGTGGGGCCCATCGTCCAGCAAGGTTGAAAACAGCCGGAAATGCCACACCCTATTGAATGAAATCGGTTGAATTTAACTATTATACATACAATGGTATTCGGATAGCAGACGGCAAATCCGACATTCAATATTCAGCAGTCGTCCATCTAAGAATGTTCGGGTCAATAATCGAAAGACTCTTTTCGTATGACAGTTAGCTTCAATTCCAAAGCGTATGAAATAAAAGAAATGAAAAAAACCCCAACAAGATGGCTTCCTACAATAGAGAAGCTGTCAAGAATGTTTAATGATGTCAACAAGACATCGTGATGTCCTTTGCATAAAATCCATATCACTGGCCATTATTTTTTATCCAATACCCAAGTCGATTTCAAGAGTATACAGCTCAACAATTGATTGTTACAGTTCATTTGAACACCATGGCGATATAAAACACATGATACACAAACGGTCTCTAGCCCGGGTTAAGCGAAATTAGACAAGTTATAAAGGTAACACCAGAGATCTTGCACGCTACGATCATATTTTGCCATCAGCGTAAGATATTTATCACAGACAAAATTTGAATGTTGGCATTTCGTAGTATAGCCTTGTTTGACAACTTTCTACAATAATACTCTGCGACGTTTATTTAAATCGTCACAGTCTGCACATGATCTAGCAAATGCTCCAGGCGAGGTAAGTATACGCCGTATGTACATGTAGGCCCATCTGGAACACGACTATCCAGAAATGGGTAGTTATCTTTGTCAAATGAGTAATCGTCTCTCTTGTCGTAGAGTCGACACGAGAGACAGATGTTCTATTCGTGTCCGTAAACAATGGCGTTTGGCAGTTCGGGAGTGAGTGGGTGAATATGATTTAACTTCGCTTTCAGCTATATTTCAGTCATATCACGACGTTTAGGACTCAATCGTCGTGATATGACTGAAATATAATTGAAAGCGAGGTTAAATCATATTCACTCACTCATTCTCGAACTGCCAAACGTCACTGCCGAATGTAGTGTTAATATAGTCAAACGGAAACAGATCTTTGGATTATTGACGCGGAAAGTCTTCATGATGATGATAGCTGTCTGATGAATGTCGGGTCTGACGCCCTTATTATACATGTAGTTACAAAAACGTTTGCAATGTTCAATGGGTGCAGGGCTAAATCGCTATTGATGACTGTGCGATACCGTTACCTAAACTATTCAGTGGATAGTGTGGGTGGGGGGAATATATTTACCTGCGATAGCCCTGCAAGTAGACGGACAGCAAAGAGTAAATACACGTGTGTCCTGGCCGACACCGGTGTTATAAAGGTAGCTAATACTGTAACCATCATTGACAATCCCAAGACTCTCCGTGTTCCATAATGCCGGGCTAACCATCCCCCAATTATCTGAGTGGCGATATATCCATAGGAGAATGCAGCCAATAGTTCCGCCTGGGTCTTCTTACTCCATTCGAATTCTCCTCTCTTCAAAATAGTAACATATTTGTAATCTAACCTGTTTCAAAGCTCGGACTTTTTTCGGCACAAAGCAACTCTCAACCGTGGGTGTGTTTTACGGCGTAAATTGTCAGGAGTGTATGGCGTTAAAGAAAGGCGAATATCTCAGAAATATAACTTCTTGCTTAAACAAAGTGTGAAAATGGAACATGCGTGCGGAGGAAATACACAGAAAGTATCGGTTCTACATTCGCTTCATGACCGTCAATTTAGCGGTGCAATACTCTTTATGAAATCTGAAAGATTTCACAGCTTCATCCAGTTGTGTATTCTGGCTGTAGTCTCTTTCCCCAGATTCACATGCTTCTTTCGAGAACTTTCTCTGCATACCATTTTTTTTAAAATTTATTTCAGGTATCCGTATTTCTTTAAGTCAATAGTACGAAACATTCAAGCCATTCCATTTCGTGACGGAGATGAGTGAACGTACAATGTAGAACCAATATGGTCGATGTCATTCGTCCATACGCTGTAAGAATTGGCGATATGTTTAACGTCTCAAACAGAAACTTGATTTTGTCCCAACTTTTTGGACATGTGAGTATGTACATATTTCATGTTTCAATTTGTGTTAATGATGTCTCAATATGAGACATGTCGTCGCTAAACATGTGTTCTTTTGAAACATGTGACATCCTGCAAAGTGAAACATGTGTTGTATGTACATGTCTCAATCTGAAACATGTTACGGCCGACTACATGAAACGTCTAAGCCCAAACATGACTTTGTCCCAACTGTTGGAACTTGGGACATGTCGCAACCAAAATGGGTCAAACTTGGAAGTGTTTCAAAATAGTCTATCTCTTACATTACATGTTTCATCAGGCCGCCAGATCGCCTGTGCAAAAACTGAAATACACGAAACATTTATTACATTCAACATGCATCAGTTTTTATTCTCGCATCTTCAATGGAAGTCAAGCTCGGGTATAAACCAACAATAATCTTACAGGTTCATATATAACAGACAGGCTTGCTCCTGAGATTAAAAATCAATATGATAATTCCAGACAGATACATGTTCGGTGCATCATTATTCCTGATGTGAACCTATTTATCATAGAGTGCAAATTGCTAGTGACAATAATGTGCTCAAATTTTGGTGAACTATATCACTGATGCACACTAACCTTGTACATTTACATTAAGACATTAACCAAAATGATAATTTACTTGAGTTGCCTCATTGGTCTGTTGACATGACACCGCCTAATGCACCACACAGGAAGCAGTTCGTAACAGGGGTACCATATTACATACAGATATCGACTATTCTTGCTGATTTTGATACATGAATATCTGTAACTTGTATAGGTACCAGACCACTATTAAAAATAGTGCCGATCCGTTAACCCCCTTTAGGCAACCTCTGCCAGAGAAGTGAATTGTTTTCAATATTTTTTCCAGTCTCTGTTGCGAGGAATAATTGAAGGCCAGTGGTGGGTGATTGAAGTATGATATGTGTTTGGTTCCGCTGTGAGTTTGATTTTAACTCAAGGCATAATAAGGAGTTGCTAAGAGGGACTATTTGGGTGCCTGTGCACCGCTTTCTGAAAGCAGAGAAAAAAGCCAAAATTGTGACGTCATTTGTACGAGCGCGCATAACTCAAAATTTCGATGGGCGACACCCGTCAAGAAGCCTGTCCGGTTGTAGCACTTGAATAAAGGTACTTCTTGCCGAAATATGGGAGTCTAGACTTAATTAATCAATCGGGGAGATGCAATTACGTTAGCAGCTTTTAACATTGCCGCCAATGTAAATTTTAATAGTGGTCTGGACCCTATAAGCCTATGGTTAATTATCTGCTCGCGGTAAATATATCTGGCGCTGAAATTCGTTGAAATTCCTTTCCGTTTCGGGGAATGGAATACGGATCGGAGATAATTATTAAAATCACGGAGGCCTGGACGCGTATCGAGTTGTTTGCAAACAGTGATCACAATCAGGAAGGAGGGAGGAGCATTGTTTAACACACCAACAATATTCAATATTTTCATAAAGATGAAAAATAATTTCCTCGCTCTCCACCAGGTTTGGTGGCATTTGTGTCACACAATGGCAAAATACCGTGCAAGGCTGTAATCAATCATATACTAGAGCAACCGTATTGACTATGTCCAGAAAATCCCCTGATGCGCTACACACATAAAAATACTGGATGTAGCTTTGGTCACATAGAAAACACAGTTGTTGTTTCTTTCAACGCGAACTCTCATTGGTGCCCCATCAATGTCACTCTTTTTTATGGCAAACCTGCTGTGTATTTTGTTGGTATGTATGTTTAACGAGATTACTCTTAACACTGCGTGATTTTACAGCGTATTATATTTGGGTCAGTTTGTCTCTATTCGCATACCCCTCCTAGAAATGGATCATGGGTAAACTTAAAATGGCGATCTTTAAAATGATTTTATATTTCTCTTCGAGATTTTGCTTTTTTAGTGTGGATAAAAGAGTGCACGAACCATTCTATTTCACACCAGATCATTCTTTCACAATGTACTATGTAATTTACTTCGGAGAACGTAGCACAAATAAACAGAATGAACTAGAGCCTATGGGCTTTAATGAGATCTGGTAGCTGGGTTATTGAGGGATAAGTTTGTAATGAAATAAACGCACAATTATATATTTAATTTCAAGTTAGGCACAGGTGGCACCAGGTACATCCTGTGACAAGGTATATGAAGGGCCGTTCGCGCCATAAACGCATCCTTTAAACGTTTTAACTTCTTAAACGTTTAAAAACTGTAAAGCTTTTAAACGTTTAAACTTGAACCAACCAATCAGATGTTATGAACCGACATTTTCCTGTTAAAAAGCAAACGTTTCCAGTTGTAAATTCGCGACTTCAGACGTTTCCTGTCAAAAGAAAAATTCGGTCTTTTAAAGGTTTCCGGTTGTGATCGTCCAATCAGATTTTTTATTTGGGCCGCGTGTATTCCAGCATCTATACCAACACGTGCAAATCTCCACTGGCAAACGTTTCCGATATGTAGTGTATTTTAACCAATGAAAACCGTTCTTACAAATAAGGTTTTGGAGAATATCTTTGGCACCGGGACAATTTGCGCAGGACATGATGCACGGTGGGCATGAAGAATACAATATGCGCGAATATTTGTAAGGGTTATTTTGATTGGTTCAAACAGACTACATAGCGGAAACGTTTTACCAGTGGACACGTGTTGATGTTGAGGTTTGAACATACGCAGCAGCAATACAAAAATCTGACTGGACGGTCACAACCGGTAACGATTTCCCTTAAACCGGAAACGTTGAAAAGTCTCCAATATTACTACTGGAAATGTTTGCCTTTTGACGGGAAACGTCTAAAGTATTGGACGTTACAACAGCAAACGTTTGCTTTTGGACAGGAAAGGTCTTCCAAATGTCAATTCTTGACATCTGGTTGGTTGGTGCAAGTTAAACGTTTAAATTTATTAAACGTTTGGATTTATGGCGCGAACGGCCCTTCTTAAAAGGTACCGACATAATGAAGTTGAACATACCAAAGAAAGGCAGTCCTAGGATAAAAGTAACTCCGAAAATGGAAGCCGAAATATAGAATATTATATCACAATGACTTCCATTTTCGGAGTTACTTTTATCGTAGTTTATGTGAAATTGATCTAAAGGAACAATGAAAGGTAGTCCTATAATGAGAGAAGTTGCACACGTTACGCTAACCATGTGTTACCCAATTAATTTCCGTCCAATTAGACACTACAGTAGGTGCTCATCCAACCTTGACTCAACCAAAATAGCTGAATTTTGCTCTTTATCTTGATACATAATTCCTCCAATACGTCAGTTCGGGATTCCAGATGAACACCATGACCACCATGTTAATTTAACCAGCATAAAGAGAGCAATATGATACCTTCTTTAACATGGTATTGTTGGTGTTGCGATGAAACTGCAAACTGACCTGTTGAGAATTCGATGGAAAAATGGGCCAGTGGAATGAAGTCTAGGCCTAAATACCCACAGGGGAGTAAGGTCAGTTTGTACAGAACATACATGTACCTAGGGGTAAATAAGAGAGATTATACCTAGGGGTAAATAGGGATTGATTTAGTGTTATGAGTGAGAAGGGCTGGACATCAAGGTTGATGATGGTTATGTCACAAGTTAGGATAAGACAAGACATGTATTACACTTTCTGGATATCCCACAGGTTGATTGGTGGAGTACAAGATAGGAAAAGATTATAAGATATGTTACAGCTTGCTCTTGTGATGAAAGCAAACAGTGGCCTGCAAAGGTGATAATGAGACAATGGTGATCAGGTTGGCTGCTATGGTAGAGCATCTCTCACATATACACCTAACCAGCTAAACTGTAGCAGAGTCCAAGCTTTGGTAAAGTGATGTTACCAGTCTGCCATACTTTAGAGCGTATCAATCTCATACTTTGTGGGAAAACAATGATCAGAGTAATATTTAATGCAGATAAGGGATCAAATATATGCCAAGTGACTAAATATAGACATACAAAAGCCTTTCAATCACTAAGGATCCCCAAAACTCATCTCTGTGGAACTACTTTCATGCAGCGTAAGGCTATCCCGTGAGTCGGTTTGCACTTTTGTCCATTTCCCTACAGCATTCTAAAGAGCCTCTGGCTTACGCCAGATCTCAAAAATCTGAACGAAAAATCGATCAAAAATTCATATTTAGAATATGACGTCACTGTGAAGTTTTCAAAGCGCCCATCCTGCAACTGGACTTTTTGCACTTTGTAGTAGAGCTTGACCTCAAGAAGATACATTGTTAGAGGTTTTAGACCTCTAAGTCAAGGAGTAAAACAGTATTTAGTGGGGAGACGGCATCTCTTCTCAAGCCAGTGGTAATCATATCATATCCTTTGTTGTTGTGTTCCTTGAGACATATTGCCTTTGCGGCTCAGTTGTACGTGTTTCAGCTTTGATGTTTCAAACAGCTAATTCGGGTCATTATTCTGAAACGGCAACGCGAGTGAAACATGTCACAACCCGCAAATAGCTGTATCCCTATATGAGACAAGTTTTCATCCAAAAACAAGATGAAACATGTAGCACTATGAAACATCTCACATATTACCCATCTCAAAATGAAACGTTAAACATGTAACCTCTTTTTGTGGTGTACGTCAATTTTCCATGTAGTTATTGTACTACTTTTCATGGTAATCGTGAGATATATTTAAGAAATAAAGACCGATGAAGAGGTTTCAAATTTCCCAGATAAACACCAGTTGGCACGAGTCCAGCAGTTCAGACCCGAGGCCGCAGGCCGAAGGTTTAAACTGCTGGACGAGTGCCAACTGGCGTTTATCTCGGAAAGGAGGTGTTCGCTTTAGATGGATATTTTTCCCTTCAGAGTCGCTCTCTGCTGCTCTATTCATTTGCGTACACTTCGCCATCCATAAGATGGCTTGCGAATCGTGTGTCTCCATTATCGCGGAGCGATATCCGGTATTTTACCGGGTTCTGTTCGGCCTTCATCCGGCGGAGAACAGACTCGAGAAATCTGATAAATTACAGGTATGCATACCACTTCTGAAACAGATATTGCCTGGGCTTACAAAATATATAGGTATGAATAACTTTCGTATCATACAAGAGGTGTGGTGGATCTGTAATTTTGAACAAGTAGGACATCACATGATTCGAAAATGGCGAGTCACGTTGGGGTTACGTCGGTAGACTTTTGCTGATTGGCTGACGAAGTCACGTGGTATTGATTTCTGGAAATTCCCTCTTGCATTTGCCGAAAGTAGGCTGAAAATGGATACACACGATCACAGGGTCAGTCTTACCGCGTATAGATGACCGAGATGGTTACAGGTTGCTGCTCTATTGTCTCGCTCCGAGCCGGCCGGTAAATTGTGACGTAATGCTCAGGTATTCCCCAACTCTTTGTCAGACAGGCGAGGCCAGTCAAATGGGAAATTCTGGTTCATATTCTCATACGGTTACCATTGACACATATTGGCACATGCATAATCAATTGGGAAAGCAAGCGTCGCCACTTATTGAGGGGCATTGCCTTGATATAAGACAAGTTTAGCCTTATAACTTTTCAATTCATAGTTACAACTTTCCGCTGCCCTAAGACGAAATTATAAATGTGTAACAATTAATTGTTTGCTCTGCTGGATCGTCAGAATATTCAAATACTGATTGTGTGTGGAGTTGTTTGTGTGCAATTCTATTTGACGAATTATAATAAAATAAGGGATTATGTGCGTTAGGGGTTCGCTGTCTTTATTTCACTTTAAAGTCCAAAATGATGAAGATGGGAGAAAAAGGAAAAAATGAAGAAAAAAAATTCGGGGATTTGGGAATTCGAACCAAAACGTTGGTTTTCTTTTAATCTGTAGTCCGACACTGTAACCATTCGGCCAAGCAGCTGTTACAATTATCAAAATGAGGAATCATGTACCGAATGGCGGTGAACTACACCCTTTCAGAGCATTATAAGCGTTTTGGCATATTTCAATATCATGAAAATATGACACCTTTCACCAAAACGATTCTTCAGTATCATTTTGGATCAAACCCACCCCGTTTCGATATGTAAGACTCGTTTTGGTTAAAGGTGGCATATTTTATATATGAATGGAATTCCCTTCAAGAATATCGTCAAAAATTGCAAAAACAAACAAATGCTTTTTTTCTAATACTCGTAATATTTTTTTGACAAATCTCTTCTCGGTGAAAATTGAGAATATGA
The DNA here is from genome assembly GCA_036873755.1 of Hanleya hanleyi. Lineage (NCBI taxonomy): Eukaryota > Metazoa > Mollusca > Polyplacophora > Lepidopleurida > Hanleyidae > Hanleya > Hanleya hanleyi. The sequence goes on from JAVTVY010022945.1 coordinate 50,735, forward strand.
AAATTCAATATTTTCTCTCTCAAGCTAATAACTTTTAAAGTAAACGAGAGGGAATTATATTTTCGGTTTATAAACGCAACACACTAAGGAAAAAAATACGGTCAAACCGAACACCTCCTTTGAAACCGATTTCGGAAGTCTTTACTTCGATTCGGACATGCACAATCGAATATTTATTACGAAATTCTATCAAATTAGCTGAAATATGTTAGTGTATGACTTCCACATTGGTCAAAACAATTTTTGAATGCGACGCCACTTCCCAGCTGATCAATGGGAACATTGTTGCAAACTGCGGGAAAGTATACATTACGTGCGCGCTCACTATAGTTATCCCCACCAGTCGACAACGTCACAGCGCTGCAGGTGTTCGCCGGTGTTTAACGGGAATTCAACATCACTTTCGGTACAATGCTATAACATTGGGACGGACTGGAGGTATGTTCGAATCGTCTTTCTTTACTAGTACCACAATACACTTCTGGCAATTTCCGCCGAAATACACGATTACACATCAGACGCGCCGAAAGACGTCTGAGCGCTTCACCCTTCTGCAGTTCTGCAGATTAACTTTTCACATATAAAATGAAATTTATGTCTCATATATTTACCCGTAGGCTGCGTACTACACGACTATATTGTTCAGTTTAACATAAGAAAATTAACGACGGTTGTACCTATATGTACCACTTTGCAGAAGCCGCCATAAAGTAGTTGTAGCGAAATTGATGGAGATATTAAAAACCAATAGAGTTTCATGTTCGCAAAGACTGTGAAACTGTTTACTCTTTCGGGCCGAAAAGTGGTGTGAAGGGCATCGTGATTGGCTTGTTCTTCTCGTGTTATTTGGCGAAAACGAGATGTTCATAGTTTCTGGACAGCGTTAGATGTAATTTCCAGTACAGCGTCTAAGTTTGCTCAGTTGTAGATGCATAATCATTGGAGTAAAATGTTTTACCTTCATATGACTGGATAATAAAAGTAACAAAATCACCTTGGTTAACTCGAACGGAGATCGATCATATTGTGCTAAAATCGCTGGTTTACTAGTATGATCTAGACCTGAACTCCGGAACGGGACTCCAAGTCAAGATCAAGCGGCGAAAGGACTAAAGACCGGACCCGGGCCCCGGACCGGGACCCGAAGTTGAAGCCAACAGTGGACAAGCCCAAAGACCGGACCCGGGACCCGGACCTGGACCCCAAGTCGACGTCAACCTCGGACAAGCCTAATGACCGGACCCATGCCACAGACCGGGACGACACCTCTAAGTCTACATTGGACAAGTCTGAAGACCGGACCCGGGACCCGGGTCTCAAATGCTTAGCTATTGGTTTCGTTTTTTTTCGTTTATTTCAGTCACTTGAATGGCTGCAAATAAGAAATGTTATCGACTGACCCATTGCACTGTACCACCCTAGCAACACGTGTCCGAGAAGCATGTGTTACGTACGGAGATACCGAGCTTCCCAAGCAAAAAACAATCCTAAAGTACCACATTCATTTTATGGAGAAAAAAACTTCAACAACTCCAGTAAATATATAACCAATAAATTCACGACCGTGAAGAGATAGACTAGATTTACTTGTGTGCCCAGTAGACAACTCACAATGGCCCAATCTTCCCGGTCATGAATTTCCTGGCTACGTAACTATATTACCTGTCCTGTAATTTTGGATCCGGAAGTCATGAGCTCACATCTGCCATTCTCTTGCACTTGACTGTAAGCTCTGCTTTGATTCGTCACATTGCTAATGAACGGAAAGCTCTCATTTGCCGATTTCACCATGCATACAATGGCAACGCTGAAGTCCAGTCTTAACGTGTAGGAGAAAAAGAGGGCCAAGCAACAGTTGGTGGCTACTGCCCATCTGTGCGGAATAGAGCCGGGACATTTGTCTGAAATAAACATGAAGCAATTGATAAATATACACAAGTAACCAAGGAAGGCTTTACGGTTAAAAATGCATGGTTTGATGTCTCTGTGTGAGAAGACCATTTTTCTAGTTCCGCGAAAGGTACTACTGGAAAGCAAAAAACATAACTCTTCTTTGAGATTAATGTCGCCATAAGCTCCATGGTATCGTATCGTCATCTTCCCGCATTCTCGGTTTACAGGTAAAAGAGGCGAGATTGATAAAAGAGATTTGGCCTCAACTGGCTTCCACAGACTTCCTACTACGAGAAGAGGCTCTAGGGGTAAATGGTTGAAATCCCCTCAAATGTTGGCGGGGGGTGAGTAGGCGCGTATGATTTCTGCGTCTGATCTTCCCTGCCAGTCACGATTAAATCTTTCCATCAAATGACGGCGCTAAGCTGCACAGATTAGTCTCTCTGTAATAGTACTCAAATACCCAACTAATATGACATCTGCTGAGTAATAACTGTATGTAAAAACGCGAGAAATTAATCACAATCAACTGTGAAACGAGGCAATATGAGTTTTCTCTCATGTCGTTTATTAATAAATGGCAAAACAGCTCGTAATTGTTTTAATTTCTCGGTGAGGAGTGAATAGATTTTTGACTAACTTCCTCTATTGTTGTTATATATAGTAAGGTTTATCAACTGATAGCAAAAGAATTCTCACTAATCCCTTCAAATAATTAATACAGTCGCTGTTAATTTTGTTAATATCTCACTGATAAGACCATGCTTTATCGTCATGAATATATAAGGAAATCAAGACGCCCGTATTGGTAATGTAACTACACAGCTCAAGTGTTTCAAATTTTGAATTGAATGTTGACTGTTAATAAAGACAGAAAAAGTTCCTTGAAGCGATGATGTAAGAGGGAGCCTCCCTGTCAAAATAGTGACATCATTTTCGCCCGTAAGTTGGCAAGCTCGGTTACTGGGCTTACGTGTAACTCACGAACTGATTTCTGGGACTCCTTACTAATATGCAATCACACAATCGCTGTCGAAAGTAGATCGACCATCATGAACATGGATTAGCAAACCAGACTCCTGGCATTCTCCATTTCAGCGCATGGTATATTCATATTTCTGTATGGCTGTCACAGTCCTTAAGTGACATCTGGTTAAGGTGTCGGGTGACGCGTGTAAAGGTGGAAATATGGCAACGATTTAACCCATGAAATATAAATAATAAAGGATCTACTGCAAGTTGTATTGATAGTCATTTGTCCAGTACCGTACCTTTGCATTGCTAGGTCTTACACCAAAGCCTTACCGGAAATGTTGTCTGTGTTCAAAACGGTTTCGTGTTAGAATTAATAATGGAAATATAATCTGGTCCAGCTATTCATACCAGACACGTCCAGTTGTAAGTGTAGGTTACTACAGTCTTGTAGTTCATGTTGCATTTCGTTAATTTCATTATGAAAGGAAGGCATTGTGAAAAGGGTCTGCTGCACGATATACAAGGTTAAATGGAATCCGTCCCCATGTCGGGATCAATTCCAGACTGATCTGGGGATAATCGAATTAGTTTCGGAACATCATCTTATCAACTTGAAATTGAAATTGAAATACTTTAATCTTGCATGAAATTTGAATTCGAATTTAAAATTTCAAAATGAAATTTTGAATTTGAATTGATATTGAAATTTGAATTCTATAGTTGAAATTTGAATTTGAACTTTTAAGTTGAACAGGTTAGGGTCAACCCATATCTTCCCATAAAAGCGTTTTTTAACGAATATTTCATAATTCCGGTAGTGAACTGAATCTTTTTGACGAAAACATATCCGTATAATACCGCTTCAAATCCTGAGATAGTTACAATTCTATAACATGCAAAACATTTCCTGAAATTTCGCTTTTGGCTAAAAAATGCGTGGATTCTGGTAAAAGTTATATTTTTATTTCATTTTCTCACATGGAATGCTTGCACCTTGTGACCAAACTATGCGTTTAAAAATTTCATCGGCGGTGAAGTTGTTTTGTAGAAGTTATTAACAATATCGCGTGTGTGTTTTTTTTGCCGAACCGTGAGGTTTTTAAATTGACGAAATTTCTAAAAGTACGAAATGTGCCCCCCCCCCCTAACCAAACTTTATCTCCGAAACGACAAAAAAAAATTGAGAGCTCACACTCCGTGACTTTATAGATTATCATATTGAAGTCATTTTGAGCCTATTTGCATAACCCTCCGAGTAGAGGATCATGTGTAAATTCAAGATGTCGGCCACCTGGGGTACCAGAAAAATGATGTTTTCGTCATTTTTTTTCTCAAAATTTCTTAATTCCGCGATGAAAAGTGGGCAAAAACTATTTTATTTCACATCACATTAATATTTACTAATTTATCACGCAGTTTTGCGGAGAAATTGCATAAATAAAAAATTCAAAAAATCTGACCGAAAAATCGACCAAAAAATGCCGTTTATGAAAATGAGGTCACGGTGACGTCATGAAAGTGAACATCTTGGATTGTTTTTATATTTTCTGGTAGAGCGTGACCCACGGGTATAGTGTGGTAAGTTCAGCCCCCTAGCTCAAAGGGTAAGAAAAATAATTAGGAGGGGCTCTTCCCCAGGCCTGGACAGATCCCAAAAATCCCAGGCCAGATAGGGTTAATTAGTTTCGGGTTACATAAGCTATGCCACATTTCTGGATAAGTGATCACCTGTCATGCAGATGAATGAATACACAAGTCATCACGTGATTGAAAGAGATATAATACGTCATCACGGTTCAGGTCCATTTGTCAAATTCAAAAATTACAATGCCTAGAGAGATAGGCGTATTCTCTTTATCTCCATCTGGAACTCAAATCCCATTCTTGGGACAATGACACCTCTGAAAAAGTTGATATATGTATTGACACGGAAAGCTCGTGACCTACTGAGTGCCACTGTCGATTATCTACTCGCCTGGTTATGACAAGAGACTTGACCCGCTATAGTTAATATGTTTGAACTACTTTTGTGTACAGTTCTCTCGTCACCTACATTGCATGTTTACCTATTGTCTTATTTGATCTACTGTTAGGCAAAAAAAAAAAAATCTTTCGTTTCCGATCACCTAGTTAACACTTTTTTCGAAATTTTGTCAGCAAAATGTCTCCCTTGACCCAAGTAAGGGTCACACCACTAGAATTGGTCTGTAACTCGATGTTGAAGTGTAACTGTGGTACTTTAGTATTGTATTTGTTTTATTTTATTTTTTTTTATTATTCACATCGTTTTTTGTATATGACCAACATGACAAACTTTGAGTTAACCATATCACTGTCCGGAGTTAGTGCACTAAACGGATTTTGAATCTTGAGTCATTAGTCCGACATCACCCTTTTCCCCCACATGTGGAATATCAACGTGTTGATACGGTGCAGTTTAAGATGAAAAGCAACTGACTGTGCTTTAAAAAAATACTCTTGTTTATCGTGAAACCCATTTAAATTCATACTGCTTAATTCAATGTTCTGCTTAATCGCAATGGTTGTAAGATGACAAATCTTTCTCAAGCCCCATATCAAGGCATGTTTAAAGGGGTAATCTTGGTATATGTATACAATTTCCTGGATTCGGAATATGCAGTTAACCCTACCTGGCCTGGGGGGGGGGCCATTATGGCCCCCCCCTACCAAATTTTCTGCACTATGTCCGGAACGGCAAAAAATGGAGAGCTGAAACTCCGTGACTTTATCATTTGTCTTATTGGGGTCATTTTGAGCCTATTTGCATAACCCCCGGAGCAGAGGATCATGGGTAAATTCAAGATGGCGGCCACGTGGTATACCAGAAAAGTGATTTTTTGTCATATTCCTTCAAAATTTCTGCTTTTCCGCAATGAAAAGTGGGCAAAAACTATTTTATTTCATATCACATTAATATTTGCTAATTTTTCATGCAGATTTTGTGGAGAAATTGCAAAAATAAAAAATTCGGAAAATCTGACCAAAAAATCGACCAAAAAATGCCGTTTTTCAAAATGGCGTCACTGTGACGTCATCAAAGCGGCCATCTTGGATTTTTTTACATTTTCTGGTAGAGCTTGACCCAAGGGTGTAGTGTAATAAGTTTCAGCCCCCTAGTTCAAGGGGTAAGAAAAATAATTAGGGGGGGCCATTTCGGCCCCCCCCCAGGCCTGGACAGGTCCCAAAAAGCCCAGGCCAGATAGGGTTAAGAGATTTACACTCTATTTCAAAGCCGATCATTTGGAGCTGATACTCGATTTATTTCATACACACTTCTGCTCGGGGTTAGAAACCCTGGATGAAGTCAATTAGTAAGGACGTATTCCAATCCCGAAATTATAATCACTGAGACGAACGATAGATTTACCGTTTCTATTTTCATTCTGATGAACTCCATATGTGACAAACAGGTATGTTCTGGGAACAACACATAGTAGAAACAGGGAACTTATATTGGTAGATGATTTTCGAATGTTCAATAATAATAGCAAAAAAGTTACAAAAAAAAATCTGTGTCCCATTTCACAGATTATTATTACAGTTAGTGTCTGTGCTGAAACTACCCTAATTTGTTTTTATGTTCACCGGCGATTATTTTATCTCGTAATCCTCCAATAGAATCATTTCTCTCTGCAAACGTATATCCTATATGAAAGAGTGCATCTTCCTACACGCGCACTCAACGTTTTGTGATAATTATAAACAGCACTGTGAAGGATTGAGTGCAGTCTTATGATTCAGTTGTTTTCTGTGAAGAAATATGATTTAACTCCTCAGGTGACGCGTTGAATAATTCAGATTATGACCGTATGTAAATTGGCAGCGATTATGATGGAGGAGACGGGAATTCACATTCTCGTTTTTTCGAATATTTTCGAGCACATTTAATTTTCGCGGTTTTCGCTACATGCTACATATTTTCGAAATTGCCTGGGCTGGTAAATAAGAATGTTTAAAGGCAGTCCCAAGTACACCTTTGCTGGTTTGTGCAACTCCTCTGACAATAACAGGGATTATTCTATCATTCTTCCTGGTTAAACAACGCGCATGCACTGGTATATAAGGATTTTTAAGACAGTCGCAAGTACATTTTCATTTGTGGTCTGTGCAACTTCACTTAGATAATAACAGATTATTCTATCGTTCTTCCTGGGACCGCACTGCGGTGGTCTAATGGTTAGAGCGTCGGCCTCGTAAGCGGTAGGTTCTGGGTTCGATCCCAGGCCGGGTCATACCTAAGACTTGAAAAATGGAACTTGTTGCTTCCTCGCTTACGCTCAGCATTAAGAGGATAGAACAAGGACTGGTTCGCTCGGTGTCAGTATAATGTGACTGAGTGGGGTGTCATGTCTGCCTACGGCATGATATTTCAGTGGGACAGCACTATAAAATGGCAGCATTAGATCTGCTCTGTTACAAGTAGGTTCCCCTTCCCCTCCCCCTCCCCTCCCTTCCCTTTCCCGTCGTGATATAGCTGAACAAATGTTGAAAGCGACGTTAAACCCTATTCACTCACTCACTCACTCGTTCTTCCTGGTTAAACAACGCGCAAGTGCTGGTGTGTAGGATGTTTAAGACAGTCTCAAGTAAAGCTTGATTGGTGCCTACAGAACGGGCGATAGAAAGGCAACCTCACTGATGCAGACAACTGACATGTATTCAGACTTACTGCCACAACAAACCAATCATTCAATGACACTCTATGTTGGCATGCACCCAATGACCGAACTGACCGAACGTGTTTCGGAGACAATCGGTCCCTTTCTATGTATAATTAGCACAATTGCTAAATATTGAATATTCTTCTAAATTGCAGCCATGATAAATGTTGAATATTTCTTCTAAATCGCAGCTCCAAATTGTCCGACTGCCTCTCCTTAAAGAAAATATATTGTATAATTAGCACAAATGCTACATATTTTCGAAATTGCCTGGGCTGGTGAATAAGGATGTTTAAGACAGTCCCAAGTACACCTTCTTTGCTGTTTGTGCAACTCCTCTGACAATAACAGGGATTATTCTATCGTTCTTCCTGGTTAAACAACGCGCATGCACTGGTATATAAGGATTTTTAAGACAGTCGCAAGTACATTTTCATTTGTGGTCTGTGCAACTCCATTTAGACAATAACAGATTATTCTATCGTTCTTCCTGGTTAAACAACGCGCAAGTGCTGGTGTGTAGGATGTTTAAAACAGTCCCAAGTAAAGCTTGATTGGTGCCTACAGAACGGGCGATTAAAGGCAACCTGAGTGATGCAGACAACTGACATATATTCAGACTTACTGGCACAACAAACCAATCATTCAACGACATTCTGTGTTGGCATGCAACCAATGACCGAACCGACCGAACGTGTTTCGGAGACAATCGGCCGCTTTCAATGTAATTTCGAAAGAAACAAAACGCCAAAAACAACATCTTCGTTTGGTACTTGATTGCAACAATCAAATTATATTCTAATTAGATGATATTATAAGGTGCTCAATATTGAATATATTGTCCTTTCTCTGACACGGTGCATGTTCCAGATATTTTAATGCGAATCTCTTCTAATTAGAGTAGATTATAAAAGTGCTAAATACTGAATATATTGTCTTTTAACTGCGAATCTCTTCTGTTTAGTATAGATTATAAAAGTGCTAAATATTGAATATATTGTCTCTTCCCAGACGCCAGCTACATATTTAAGTGCGAATCTTTTCTGATTAGATGATATTATAAAGGTGCTAAATATTGATTATGTTGTCTTTCTCGGACGCCAGCTAGATATTTAACTGCGAATTAGATGATATTATCAAAGTGCTAAATATTCAATATATTGTCTGTTCTCAAACGTCACCTACATATTTAAATGCGAATATATTCTAATTAGATATTATAATGGTGCTAAATATTGAATATATTGTCCTTTCTCGGATACGGCGTTACAGATATTTTAATGCGAATCTCTTCTAATTAGAGTAGATTATAAACGTGCTAAATATTGAATATATTGTCTTTTCCCAGACGTCAGCTACATATTTAAGTGCGAATCTTTTCTAATTATATGATATTATAAAGGTGCTAAATATTGAATATATTGTCTTTCTCGGACGCCAGATAGATATTTAACTGCGAATCTCTTCTAATTAGATGATATTATCAAAGTGCTAAATATTCAATATATTGTCTGTTCTCAAACGTCATCTTCATATTTAAATGCGAATATTTTCTAATTAGATGATATTATAAAGGTGCTAAATATGGAATATATTGTCCTTTCTCCGACACGGTATTAGAGATATTTTAATGCGAATCTCTTTTAATTAGAGTAGATTATAAAAGTGCTAAATGTTGAATATATTGTCTTTTCTCCGAAAAGGCTCTTGTGGGTATTTAACTGCGAATATCTTCTGTTTGCTAAATATTGAATATATTGTCTTTTCCCAGACGCCAGCTACATATATAAGTGCGAATCTTTTCTAATTAGATGATATTGTAAAGGTGCTAAATATTGAATATATTGTCTTTCTCGGACGCCAGCTAGATATTTAACTGTGAATCTCTTCTAATTAGATATTATCAAAGTTCTAAATATTCAATATATTGTCTGTTCTCAGACGTCAGCTACATATTTAAGTGCGAATCTATTCTAATTAGATAATAGTATAAAGGTGCTAAATATTGAATATATTGTCCTTTCTCTGACACGGTGTTACAGATATTTTAATGCAAATATATTCTAATTAGACTAGATTATAAAAGCGCTAAGTATTGAATATAGATGCAATTAAAGTAACCCACTTTTCTGCCTACTGTGAAGTTTAGCAAATGTATCTGCACAATATTTCCAAGTATGCTATTTAGCACCATGTTAAAGCATAGGAAATTTGAAAAATATCTAAAAAAAGCCAATCCTATTCACAACGGTCCTTTAACCCTACCAGGCCTAGAGATGGGGGGCAAAATGCCCCCCCCCCCCTACCAGACTTTCTGCGCTATCTCCGGAACGACAAAAAATGGAAAGCTGAAACTCCATGACTTTATAGTTTATCATATTGGGAAAATTTTGAGCCTATGTGCATACCCCCACCCCGTGCAGAAGATCTTGGGTAAATTCAAGATGGCGGCAACGCGAGGGTACCACAAAAGTGATGTTTTTGTCATATTTCTTCGAAATTTCTGCTTTTCCGCGATGAAAAGTGAGCAAAAACTATTTTAGGGACCATTCAAAATTTATCCTGAGGGGGGGGGCGGTGGAATTTGAGGGGGGGTCACCAATAACTTCGAGCCCTACGAAGGGGGGTCATGTGTAACTAGACTGTGTGTAGAGGGGGGTCATCAGTAACTTGATAAATGATGATGATAAATGGACAGCTATTCAGCTAGGATTTCTTGAGCTTCTGTATGAATTTCATGTTTTAGGTCGAAGAACCAGGGTGGACTTTAGATCAGGAAACACATGTATCAGAACACGGCTTTGTGTATCCATGGAGCCTACTAAAACAGTAGGCTCTATGGTTTATCATAAGCCTAAACAGCATACAGTACCATAGATAGACCTATGTTCTGTTAGCATTAATCTCTGTACAAACCTCCTGTAGTGTAGTAGGACATGAGACCGGTAAATGGCTTTATAATCATATTTACTCTTCTCACGATGTATTAAAATCTAGGCCCCTATTCATACCAGCTAGATTTGAGTTACTACACAGTGCATTTAGCAAATCCTTTATCTAAACACATCCAGGTGCAGTGCAGCCTGGACATTGTGGACATTGACTAGCTAAATGAATATAGCCTGCATTTTGAGACTGAAACAAACCATTCAATAATTTATGCTGCCCCAAAGTTGAAGAAATAAATTGTGGCGTACTACAAGACAAGTTGTACTGACGGTAGTTAATGTCATGATGAGGATAATATTATAAAATATAATAATTTTAATAGTTTTATAATAATAAAACACCGTCTATTTTTTGCAGGGTTTTTGTAGCGAAGCCGACATGATGAATGCATGAAATTAATCATGTCGCATTCGTCCGAATTTTTATAAAGTTTATCTCTGTGTCAGTATAACAAACATAACCTCATTGTTTCCCTGAGCGGTTGTATGTAGTATTATCTGTCATCATGATGCAGTATGACATAATTTTATCTCAAACCGGTGAATGCGAATAAATACATCATACAGAATGTAATCTCCGAGCTTCTCGCAGTTTAATGTCGTACTGCAGAACTGTGTCCCGTTCCCTGTCACTTTTTCATATGTATAATACCATACCGCGAATCATTTTATCAACGAATAGCTCTTCATGTTATTAACGTGTTTTCAATCGGTCTTAATATAATTCCACACTGCATCATTTAGTGCCCCTGGTTATGTTGGAATGGAGTACGGACATTTTCCCCATGGACATGTAAGACCTGGTTGTTTCGTGGTGGGAATAACCAGCGAAACGGTCTCACGAATCGGGTGAACACGTGTATTACGCTTACAATGAACACTGTCGGATAAATAACACCAACTCTCAAATAGTTGAAGAAAGATGGAGATATTTTATTTAGAGGCAGTTTGAGTATGTAAATATGTAAATAGATGAATATATGTATAAAAATAATAAATAGAATTTAATAGGGGCACGTCAATCAGTGTGTCACCCAATATATGATACTTCTCCATAAAATGCTGGTGCGTTCATTAAGTGTGCCACATGAAGGCTTCCACTTGTAGCATGGGCCAGTATAACTTCAGTAGCTTCAGGTTTAAGTAAGAAGGACAGCCAGGACCTGATGAAATAAATGTCAACTTTGAAGTAATGGAGGTATGTCTTTACGGTCTGGCTGTCTATGTTGGAAAGACAGAAACAGGGCCTGTCAGGGATAAGACACCCCAATCATGTGACCTCCTAGCCACTGATAAGGGGAGAGTTACTGGGTGACCATATCTTTAGCAAATATGGGCATTATAACTTGGTGAACCAAGGCAACAATCTGGAGCAAGGCTCCAGAGGAGTGCCAGGGTTTACAGACATTTCCCCCAGTGGGCATTTGCCCCAGTGGACATTTCCCCAAGTGGACATTTCCTCCACCCTATATTTTTAGGTTATTTTGAACATGGTTTTTAAATAATTTTGTAATAACGCAATTTGTTTTTTCTGTATATAAAGATATAAGGATTTCCAGATGTTTTACGATAATTGAGTCACAAAGTGATAAGTTATTATACATATACACAGTATCTATCAGTATTATACAGTCAGCACATTTTAAAACAATATAAAAGATGTATACATGGTATATAGCGTAACATTAACTGTTCGTAGGTCGGTGTCATGAAGCCATTTGATGAGAATAAAACCGAACTGAAGTGAAAACTGAGGTAAAAAAATAGAACAAAATAATATTGTTAAAAAATACATCTTTTATTTTACCACAATGTGATATAATGTTTTCTTAAAATGTTAAAATATATATATGTATATGATTTATATGTTATCACTATGTGATCCATTTTATTGTTTAAAAATGTGCTATATAATATATGATGTGCCAAATTATTTAAAAACTATGTTCAAAATAACCTAAAAGTATAGGGTGGGGGAAATGTCCATTGAAGGAAATGTCCACTGGGAGAACTATCCATGGGGGGAATGTCCGCTGGAGGAAATGTCCACTGGGGGAAATGACCTGGATTCGTTGGAATTGGGCGTGTGTTTGTGGTGAGATGGGGGGGTCATTGATAAATATGGTATCAGGTGAGGGGGGGTCACTGGTAACCTTCCAGCCAAAGGAGGGGGGGTCACACATAACTTAGGGTCATCAGCTGAATTTCCACCGGCCCCCCCCCCCCCCTCAAGATAAATTTTGAACGGTACCTTATTTCACATCACATGAATATTGACTGATTTATCATGCAGTTTTTGCGGAGAAATTGCATAAATAAAAAATTCGGAAAATCTGACCGAAAAATATAACAAAAAATGCCAAAATGCAACCTCCCCCCCCACACACACAGGCCAGGTAAGGTTTACGAGAGATACAGACCTCCCTTAACTGAAGAGTGAATTTAAGAGGATGTTACGGATTCTCTCAATTTACATGGTGTTCGTGAATAGCACTTCTTTCCCTAAAATAACACTGGGTGTATGTTACGTGTCTCTTAGGCCTATGACCGTTTTGTGAATGAGGCCCCCGGATTATAAGTTACAAATGTAAGACAAAAGCACTGTTATCTGGAAAACATTTGGCACATAATGATAATACAATGTCAAGGTGACCTCTGTCAAGGGGTCATTCTACAAAATAACCTGAAAAATAAACTACCCTACTTTGTGATTTTGATAAAAATGTTCACTTGTCTCATATGATTTCAACGAATACAAGCATTTTCGCAATATTAGTTTAGAGATTAGGGCAACTCACCAAAAGTTAGCAGTAAAACACGTCACTAGACCTTGATTATGCTCACAGTTATATTATTAAAATTGTTCGTTTTTTCAAAAGTTATGGAAAACATATCGAACATATTATCAGACGAAGTATAAGTGGATGGTTTTGACTAGCAGGGCTCGCGAATTATCTTGCCCGACGTCCCAAGACAATAAATTATTGTTATAATGACGAAAATATCCCTTTGACACGCCATGGAGCTAGGAATGAGATGTGTAGCTCCATGGACACACCAAGCCCCATATTTCTATAAAATAAAATGATTACGGATTTGTAATGTTTATCGTACCAACCTTTAGGGTAATTCAGCTGCACTTTGGTATCCATTTCGTTAGTCGCCTTTTAAAATATAGCTGCCGTCTTATCATGACTTCTTATGTCGGGTCATGGAGTAGTCTCCATGGTCGGGTCAACCTGGAGCAGGCCTTCTAAACCATAAGCGGCAGAGAATTCAGGCCTTATAGCCTATTGGGTCACCGTGACATGATTATACCGGCCGATTCAGTGACACGAGCTAGTCGATCGCCGGTCAGTGTCCAGAACCAGATCTGTTAATTAATGCGCTATCTGCCGCAGCAAAATGGCACCATATCATCCTATCCCCCCCCCCCACCATACCTAGTGTAGTCAAGAAGCCACTCACGAGACTGTGTCATTCCGTTGCATCCCCAGCGTAAATTTTGTTTGACTTCTTTTTCTGAAAGATCAACATCTCCCGGTCAATTAATTACCGGGTGTGGATATCTACAAAAGCGTCCTTATCTATATCGCAATAAAATCTACACGAAAAAGTGTCCATCTTCTCATATATTTATTACAGTTGATGTCTGTGCTGAAAAAAATATAATTCGCTTTTAAGTTTACCAGCGATTATTTGATCTCGTAATCCTCCAATAAATTCATGTCTTTCTGTAAACGTATATCCCACATGAAACAGTGCATCTTCCTGGTTGGACATATGGTGGACCATACCTGCCACAATTTGGCATTTTATATCATGGTATAAAACATATATAGGATGCCGATAAAGGAAAGAATGTGTGGTTGGAAAAAAAATGTCCGACTCCTATCTAAAACATTTTTTCCCGGATTTGTAACACAGTTGAGACATATTTTCTAGAAGAGAAACATATGAAAAGGCACAATGTTTCCTCGGACATTCTTTCTTTTCACACCTGCCAAAATTTGCATTTATAGGCTGCCTATAAACGGTTCATTTCGCCAATTTCATTTCATTTTTATTTCACCCAAGCATTCAAATACATACAATAAAAATATAATACATAGGCGGGATTAAAACCCCAGGGGACTTGTTATATCCCAAGAAATAATAAAGATAGAGGTTTGATGTAATACCGGTGAAAATTAAATTCCTAACATTTTTTTTATATAAACTACCAAAAAAAACATAACAAAAAAATAGTTTCAAATTCCACGAATTTTCCAAGTCGAACATTTATGTATACTCAGAAGAAAATGGCGTGATTTTCCAGAATGTGGGTTTTGATACAAGATTTAAATAGTGAGATTGAAGTACAGGATTTCAAGTGAGGGGGTAACTTGTTCCATATTTTCGGGCCTTTGATTCTGGTGCTATATGAGGATAAGTCCGAAAGATAAATATGTCAATAAAGATTTAAACTGGACTGTCTAGTTGGGTATCTATGAACCAGAGATAGTTTTGTGAAGTAAGACTGAAATTCTTTAGGCATCAAATCATGATGGTTAAAATATTTATTTACGAATATAAGAACTAAATACTCATTTAGTTATTTAACTGATAATATTTTCAACTGAACAAATAGTGGAGCTGTATGGTCATACTTTGCTGAACAAGTAATTAATCATATGGCCTTTTTTTGCAAGGTCTGTAAATGATTAAGATGACTGGAATATGTATTGCCCCACACAATATTACAATATGATAAGTACGGGAAAATCAAAGAATAATAAAGTATATACAGTGTCTTTTTGTTGAGGCAATCTCTTATATGGTGAATGATACCGATATTTCTAGTTATCTTTTTAGATAAGTCTTCTATATGCGATACCCAACTGAGTCTGTCGTTGAAATATACCCCGAGGAATTTGAACTTTTCAACCTGTTCTATGTCTATACCGGATATGGATAATTTGAGCTGGTTTCGAAGCTTGCACTGTTTAGAGGGTTTTATGAACATGAACTTAGTCTTTTTAACATTAAGAGAGAGTTTGTTAAATGCGAACCAATTATATAAATTGATGAGCTCTCTCGACATAGTTTCCATCAAAAGTTCAGGGTCGTCATTTGACAGGGTGACAGATGTGTCATCAGCGAAAAGTAGAATTTCCACGACACGACTTGCAGCAATGATGTCATTGATATAAATAAGGAAAAGAACCGGACCTAAAATAGATCCTTGTGGTACTCCACAGGACACCGTTTGAAACGATGATATTGTATGGTTATATTGAGTACACTGGGTTCGAGACGATAAGTAACTATGAAACCATTTGTTAGATGTTCCCCTAAACCCATAATGATCTAACTTGTATAGAAGGATGCTGTGGTTGACTGTATCAAATGCTTTTGATAAGTCTAGGAAAGTTGTGATAGAATATTTCTTAGCCTCTCTGGCAGCAACAAATTTATCATACAGCGACATAACCGCTAAGAATGTGGAATGATTAGCTCGAAATCCATACTGGTTGGCGCAAATTATATTGTACGTTTCTAAGAAGACGATCATTCTGTTAACTACAAGCTTTTCAATTATCTTGCTCATACAAGGCAGTACTGATATAGGTCGATAATTTTCACATATATTAGTTTCACCGTTTTTGAAGAGAGGGGTTACTTTTGCAATCTTAAGTGCTTTCGGAACTACACCCAGACCGAAAGATAAATTTGTAATATGACACAAAAGCTCTATGATGAAATCTAATACCGGTTTAATTAACGATAAACGTAATCCATCAAGAACGGGTGCACTGTTCTTTAGATCATTCGCAACCTCTTTGAAGCCCACGTGGAAAATTTAGTACATGTATGGTGTCGGTGCACACGCTGCTCTCATCGACGGCTTACGGGAGAGATCGAGTGTCTTCGCTGTTGGGAGAGCGAACAAGGCCGCGCTCTGGCAACTAGAAATGAAAATGGTATGAGCTATTTAGTATTTGAAGTAATTCTTGCCAATTTTTACACCGTCAAACTTGCACCTTAACACACGCAGCTCCATGCTGCCTCCATATGTTCTGCCTTCAGCTTACGTCACACTGTTTTACATAGGTTTACTCCTATTGGCTAAAATAAGTCACGTGACAATACAACGGCGCTGTCCTAGAGTTTGATAAATTTGACGGTATCACAGCATTTGGTTAACTATTAAATTGTGTTAAAATAAATTCCAAAAATAAAATAAAAATACAGTTGCATACCATTTGACTAGCTCTTTCAGTTGAAATATAGCTTTACCATACCCGAACCTTTCCTTTAATGAACTTTAATAGACGGTCAATAAGGTCCTGGTGAGGGATTGTAGTATAGAGAGTATAGATATGGATACATGTCTATACGGTATGTGACATTTAGCATCAAGTTCTTCCGTAAGACATTTTGAGTTTTCCAATACCCACATACATTCAACGCCAGAGTTTTTAGAAATACCTTTCCCAAAATGTTTTTACCTCCTGAAGGGCCCTCGTCAACAGGGTTGAAAGAAGCTTGGCGGTGCAGCTTCTAGAACCAGCTATGAATCTAGCTTTGTATGGTGATTTATGGTAACTCATGGCGCGTCGACCTCTATATGATGAACTTATCTCATCGGTATTTTTATGTGATAAACTGGTTTCATCACCCTTTTTATGTGATTCGTCGTTGTGGGGCGAATTCATGCCATGTCGATTTCAAATTAAAGTCTTCTGAATGCGGCAGACGCACTTTATAAAACTCACTCGTATTTCACATATGATGGGGGGTGGGGGTGGGGGAGGGTTGGATCACACTAATGAAAAATAACTCACTCAATCAGTGGATGAGAGAAAACCGAAAAATTCATTTTTTATCATTTACATGCCACAGGCTGCGACTAGGTGCTCACCAAGGAGGGGAGAAAACTCTGCGGCTCAAAGATGAAATGTGAATACGGAATAGCTGGATTGTATCCTTACGCAAAATATGGACTGACATTACTAACCGTTTTATAATTGCGATCATTTTTTGTCGGGTTTACCAAGGGTAAATCCTACATTAGTATCACTCTTCAGTTTTTCTTTTTTCTTCTGCACATGTGTAGTTTTGATCTCCTGCCCGGAGACTGTTCTCATTTGATACCCCTTACAACATTCATAAAAAAGTATCGTTCTTCTGTCTGACAGTCATAAACATATTTACAATGCACGGTAGCTTGTGCATTTAACTTGATAATGTGAACATTATCGCAGTAAAGTTGATCTTTCCAATTTCTTTTAAAATTTGCCTTTCCATTCTATTTTATCCGGTA
Organism: Hanleya hanleyi; assembly: GCA_036873755.1. Taxonomy (NCBI): domain Eukaryota; kingdom Metazoa; phylum Mollusca; class Polyplacophora; order Lepidopleurida; family Hanleyidae; genus Hanleya; species Hanleya hanleyi. The sequence goes on from JAVTVY010022945.1 coordinate 68,539, forward strand.
TCATTTGTTACGGCGGGAAGGGTCATTCTCCACGGTCCATTCTCCACACCCTATGTTGATCAGATCTATCGTTGTTCAGATCAGGCAGTTCGTCTTTGAGCAGTGATTGTGGTTAAGTTTATTATTTATCACAGATGAGTTCTTTTCAAAAGCTTACTTATCTATAATGTAGACAAATTCGTAATTATCTGATAATCAAAGTTGTGCGTCAACAACCTGACAGGCGACAGTGACCGTCCAGTCTTGAAGAAGAATTTTTTTGCAGGAAATAAATGACGGTGGAGTTGATATATCTGGGGGTGTTAAAAGCGAAACAGTCTTGGAGCTGAAGCAATCTTGAGTTGATCTATTTTGCTGAAAACGGGAGTTGAAACAGGTATTGAAAACAGGAGTTTGAAACAGGTGTTGAAACAGGTATTGAACTGAAAGAAAAAATTTGAACCATACACAGTAAACTACTGCATATAACAAAATGGGAGTTTCTTTGGAACAGTATAGACTTTGCATCGGCAAACATAATATTATTTGCCACTTTATACAAAGTAAGTTATCACAGCTTATGCTTCCAATTATCTATGCATTTCTACATTACTATATCTTAAACGCCACAGTGAATACAATTCAAGTAAACCCGACATCAGTACTTTAAGTACTTTGATTTATAATTGCGATCTATTCTTTCAGCTACGCAAGCTTAAATTGTCAATTCACCCAGCCTAAATGAGTAACTGTTCAGTTACTTCTTAAAAGCGTATATAAGAGCCATACTTTGGACAAGAAAGCGGCATCTCATGTGACTGTAATGCAAAAAGTTGTTAGATTATTTATGAACTCTTCAACATTAAAAACTATCCACAACAAAATGCCAGCATTAAATCTTGTCCGATTTGTGCCCATTTTGTCCGGAAAAAGGCAAATATTGGTCGAGATATGCGAAATTCAACAAGTCGTACATATAGTCTTTCCGAATGAGATCACGACATGCTATATGTCAAAATGATCGCAATATCATGGACATCTTTAATATGAAAATAACACGTTTTGGTGAAAACCTTCTATTTGACTTAAATGGAAAATGAAGAGTAAGCCGCAGTTTCCCACGAGAATGGCCATCGGTTATTTTCTTAAATCAACATAATCGTGGCATTAAAAACTCAGGAATATGTTTATTTAACCAAATAGTCCGGTGCTTGAATTAAGAAATAATGTTTTCATAGGCGTGCTAAATCGTTATTTTACGCACTGTTAGTGTGGAAAAGTTTATATTTTAGAGAAAGGGCCAAGCCCGCGCCCTAAAATTTATAAACTTTCCCACACTAACCGTGCGTAAAATAACGATTTAGCACGCCTCTGAAAACATTATTTTTATTCTATTGCACTACTCAAATTGATTATCAACAAAGATTATCATGAAAGATTGGAAAAATATCGTAAATATTCACAACCTTTCTTCCCGTTGTTGAAATGCTGCGCCCGCTTCAGTTGGCAGCGTGCCGATATCAATGGACGGGTTTATGTGGTCTCTCAGAAGGAGCACAGTCTTTCTGCATACACTAGCATACAAGCCTATTTGCGTGTCATTCTCAATCAATTTCACGATGGAACCAACCGTTAAACTTGAAACAGAAATTGACGTCTTTATTAATAATATAAAACGAACTCAATACCTTTAAATATCCGTATTCTCCATTTCGTTTGCCTGTTGGTCCCTGGTTCATTTCGTTTGCTACCCAGATCTGTTAATTTCTCATCGTCAGCGGAGGAAAATCTACCTTTGTTCAGCTGATCACACTCGGGTTGTGACTGCATTTAAAACAGCAAGAAGAGATTCATAATCTGAGTCTCTCATGAACTCTTCGATCTCCGCTTCTCTTGATAATTCGTATCTGAAAGCACGTCTTGTTTCTCCTGTTGATCTGTTTCTTATTGTGTAACACTCGTATGTCCCAATCGGTTTGTAAATAGAAGCTTCACAGTCTTTCTGCATGTGACGATTTCAATCAAGATTTAAAGCAAAACAACACATTATTGCAGAAACAGGGCTTTATCATCAAACACCTCCATTCAAAGTTTCTCAAATTTGTTGATACATGATCTATGACGATACGTTTCGTAACTTGTGTCTAATTCCGCTAAACCCGAGGCTATGGACCTATGTATTTCAAGATCCTCATAGTGTTCATATGTGTACAGTCAAAGCCTGACTAAGATATATCATAGTCTAGATAACGACTTTAAAAATAAAATTATATGATTTAGAATACTGATTAGCCATACGGATTTGATATTTTTTGAACATCATGATGTCTTGCTGGCATTATTGAATATTATTCACCGCTTCTCTCCTGCAGGAAATGGGCGCGGAAATTCTTTAATGGACGGCGACTGACTATTGAATGACGGACTAGACGCTTGTATGTATGTACTGTCATCTGAGTACAGCTCACATAGTCAATTTTGGATTTATGTAGTTTGACTAATTTATAAACGCAGGGAACTGAATAGTTGCAAAGTATGTCTCATCGAAAATGTCAGCTTTTGTTGTTTCATGCGATATTGTTTTTACAGATATCGAGCGATTGGAGGTATAGTCAAATGCAATTTCTGAAATTGAATGCTGCAGGTGCTCTTTATTAAAAATCACCACATGCAAAGACATTCACACACCCTTGGGAGGAGGGAAAGTCTATGATTTTCTTCCTCTTTGCCCAGAGAGCAACGAAACGTAACCATTGTTTGACATCACAGTGGCCATGGAAAATATTCTAAATCAAGAACAGTTCTAGTAATTAAGCCTCAGAATAATGGTAGTTTATTTAAATTATGTGGTAAATTTGTCTGTAAAGTGATCACAGCAGACAACTGATTTTGGGATCGTGCAATTTTGGCCTGCCCAATGAAGCATATATCTGAGGTTGGAATCCGAAACCTTGTGGCTATGTAATATCTTGCAGCTCTGGTAGTTGTTTGCATTGAGGTACGTGGCATGAGGGGACTAACACAGAAAATGAGCAATACGATATAGTCATTTGAAAATTGTAATTGTTCAAAATGTAATTTATTCAAAATCATTGCAGTTTCGTCCGTCCAAAATGTTGCCACTCGATCTAGTAGCCGTGGAAAATGGTTGATATTTATCATTATTGGCATTTCAAAGTAGGGGTAACTCAATTAATTGGGTTAGATTGCAATGGAATATGCATTATGCAGACCTATTTCTGACTCGTATTTTCCGGTTGGAAAGAAAGATAATACCACCGTTTCGCAGAAAATATACGCCCTTCTTTACCGATATGATACTTCTCTAGTACGATTCTGTTTGACACTGACCTCTTTCCAATATGCCCACTGCCCACTCATTTCAATGCCACAGTCCGCGAGAAAACCCATCCACCAGCAAGGAAAGAAAACTCTGAGGGGTAGAAAAAAAGGAAAATTTGAATACGGAATAGCTGAAGTGTATCCGAACTCAAAATATGGACATTCGCAACGACTCCCTTCTTTTTTATAACTTCTACATATTCGTTCAGCTATCGATAAATCCACGATGGCCGTCAATATGGCTGCTAAGGCTTACTTTCCGCAAACAGAATGGGCATTCTATAGATTTAGATCACCGGGTTTGCTGTCATTAACTGTGTATTTTGGGTCGGTTTATTTGTTGTTAACGTTATGGATGTTCTCGCATGTATATAAATCAAAATGGTAACAAATCTGGACTCTAACAAAGTTATGTTTTCGTATTTTTTCTTCCAGATGTTTGCTTTTCTGTAGATAAAACTGGGCAAAAACAATTTCATTTGACATCACAGAATTATTTCTGAATTTACTATGTATATTTTTTCTTCGGGGATAATATCATAATAAAGAAAAACAAAAAATCTTAACATGAGCTGGCCCCAATACCAACAGCAATGTTTGGAGATAATTGCTGCATGAGAATAACAAAACTAAATCTAAATTGAAAAAAAACTTCAAATCAAACAATATCTCGAGAAACTACAAGCCATCACTTATCGATGTATTGTCATTCTCTGGATCATTCAGTAAACATCGCATTATAACGTCCATTGCTACGTTGACGGCTTCGTAAACTACATCTTAGACAAAATGTGCCATGGCGAACTATAGCTTATTTTTTCTATCGCTGCCATGAATTCGAAATAGACTGTACCACAAGGAGTTCACAGGTGAACAGAGTGCACAGCCTAAGTGTGAATGCTTCTCTCCCTTCACTTCAATTGATTCTTTATAACAGGCAACAAAATCCAACTGATTGACCTGTTTTGCCAGCAGATACCCGAAAGTGTGAAGGTTCTCCAGGTTGGTAGTGATGGATAGGATTACCGACTTATGGTAACAGGAAACAATTCTGTCCCACCAGAGGTAAACATGGACATTACATTTTGATACGAAGACATGATTTGAAAATTGTCCACGCCGAGGCTGATTTCACCAAGGTTCAGGAGATGATGGACATTGCCCGTCATTTTACACTTGTTTGATTGACAGTACCAGTTTAAAACGATTTATAATACACATGGGGACAACAGCCAAAAACATTATTTCTGTATGTGACAAAGTGACCTTTTCTTAGGACGTTTGCAAAGCGACAGATTTAAAAGCTCCCCAAAACGGTGTATACTTTCAAAACTAGGTGGCTCTAAGGCTAACACGGATAATGTCATTGCAGAAGCTACTTCTTTTGCGGCAGTGCGTTACGGGAACAAATATACTGGTGGCATGCATGATTTGTTCGCTATGACATATCACTAAAAAAAACGGCAAAGCCCAAAGCGGCCACAACACCTGAATTAAAATCACTTTTTAAAATAAGTTTTTACTGATAATTTGCACATTTATACAAGCATGTCTTTAGCATGCTGCACATGAGCAAGGCTTCCATGAATTAAAAGCTAGAGCTGTTGGTTGGATGAACGATTGAAGTCACTCTTTTCCATCCGAATAGCGCGTAAGCTTGCTCAACAGGAAGACGTAGCTTTCGTGTAGTGTTCAGCAGCTGTAGTAGAACTGAGAATAGTCAGAACCAATTGACAGAGATGTGGAAACGGACGATCATGAGGGCGAAGAAACTGAATCCTACCAACTGGTCGAACGTACCGAAATATTGTTTTTAGCAGGCAACTACTCACAACCATATACCGAACGTGTACTGGAACCCAAAAATGAATAAATCACCATACAAGGACTGATTCATAGTTGATTCTAGAAGCTGCACCACCACGCTTCTTTCAACACTGTTAACAAGGGCCCTTCAGGAGATAAAAGCATGTTGGGAATGGTATTGCGCCACTATATCTAAAAACCCGTGCGTTGAATGTATATGGATATTGAGAAAACTCGAAATGTCTTACGGAAGAACTTGATGCGAACGAACACTTCCCGAACAGATATGTATCCACATGGGATTTTTCGACTCTCCATACTACAATCCCTCATCAGGACCCTCTATTTCATTAATAGAATCGATGTTCAAGAAAAATTACCGCCAATATGTTAGCATTCCTTAGCTCTACTACATACAAGGGATATCATTCATGGGATGTTTCTTTGTTTATAGAGTTACTTGAATTTCTCATTAATAACATCTATGTGAATTCTGGCAACACAGAATATCAACAGCATATAGCAATTCCTATGGGCAGTAATTGCGCCCCCCTTTCGGCTGACATATATCAATTCTCTTATATACACGACCATGTGCAGACACTTTCATAAAACGATCATTTCAAAGCCCGTTCCTTCTCATTCACCAAACGCTATATAGACAATCTCGCTGTGGATAATCGCTATATAAATGACGCAGTGAATGATATATATTCACCTTCATTGGATTTGAAGGAAACTACAGATAGCGCTAATGGCACATCATATATAGACCTACATTTGAAGCGGGCCTTCTTTATGGCAAGAGAGATGATTACAATTTCGACATTGTTAACTATCCCTCTGGACTGTAATATTCCAGTTGAAACTACATATGGCCTATACATATCTCGACTAGTAGCGTTTGCAAGATCCTGTGTCAAATCTGACGATTTTAATCAACGTCATAAATCATCATTGCAGAAACTTATGAAACAGGGTTATATCACCAAGCGCCGCCACTCAGATTTGGCGATACATATCACATGCTGATAGCAAATTACGAATGTAGTGTGCAAGATCTGTGAGGTAACGTTTCGCAACTTGTCTAATTCCGCTTAACTGGGGACTAGGGACCGTATGAACCCATGTATATCAAGATCGTCAAGGTGTTCATATGAAAACCGCAATCAAAACGTGACTGAGATACATTCTATTCGCAATGTCTTGCCGGTATCAATGGAAACTGTTGACCGGTCCTGTCTTGCAGGAAGCTAGCCATTTTTTTGTGTACACTAAGATTCATTTTTTAAAGCTGATGCTATGCTGTTATATAAATTAGGTCTTTGGATCGTGAACGCGAGATTTCCTTAACGAACGACGAATGAAATGTGAATGACTGATTAAACAATTTTATTCCTGTTGTAATCATGTTAATACATGTACATGTCCTAGTCAGAATTAAAACCACGATACTGATAACAACGATTGTCGTCGCCAATAAAATAATGATAAAGTAATGTCTTTTAATAACATTTAATGATGAAAGTAAATTTTACCATTTGATTACTGTGATCACAGCGCGCCCCGGCAAAAGTGTCCCAGTCCGCCCCAGGTGCATGATATATTCTGTTTTATTGAAACAACTAATGCATACATCTGAGATAATAAATCGATGCAATTAAATTGTGCCTTTGTCTATCCTCTTTCAATAGTGCCAAAAACTTAATGAAGTACCATAAAAACATGTTTACGCCCCTACTTGGTTATCACTAATGCTTTTTACTTATAATCAATATAGGTCATAACTTTCTTCTGATAATAATGCAATGCGATTCCTATATTTAACATATGCGTTAAATTATCTGTCCCACTATGCCCTATTTCCCATTATACCCAATTTCTACGATTGACTGTCGAGCTGAGAAATGATTCTCACGGAGAGACTTCTGAGCCTAGAGCACCAAGAGAGGATCAGGAATGAGTAGCCATCTTGCCATTACTGACAGGTTGATCTGACAGGCCGAGTGACGTCAGGCGGGACTAAGCAAATTGGCCGGATATGGTCGCGTTGATCAGGCATTTCATGGTACAAACTTGACAGACCATGTTCTGGCTGATCATTTCTTTTATGGTATCTCTGATCAAATTTTTCATGTTGAAGATGTGTACGACCATGCGAAACATGATCAGTTACGTCCGTATCTTGAAATACAAGGTCAGTGCGACCATATCCTTCTGACAGTGAACACATCTAATTTCCTCGCGAGGATATAGGTCGAAAAACACATATGTGTCACAATGGCATGAAATGCCATCACCTGTCTATCAGCTCGATTGCTATATTTTACAATGCTCATACAACAGTAGACAGATTTAAGGATAAAAATATTAAGTAAAATATAGGCTTTATGTGTGGAAATGCATTCGTAGGCACCAGATATGTTCAGAGGTTCTTGAGTTAGAAAATTGTGTATTCTTAGAAATCATCATTTTTCGGTTGGGATAAACTCTTGTTTCCAACAATCCGGACCATGCGATGACACTATTATTAGTAAAAAAGACAAAGATACATTATGATTGAAATATATAGAATTAAGATGGATATACAATGTGGCTACACTTGGTAGTTACTCCTCTCAATAGTTTTCAGGTAAAAACATCACGATACTGTATTTATTTCCAGATATATTAACATCAGGCTGGACAGATAGTTATTACGTATTTTACGGTATTTTACTCCTGGGCCACCCAGTATAAAGAAGAAAGGTGAATATACTCGGCAACGAAAGATATTTACGGTATTATAGAATTCCTGATATTCTGATGCCAACCTGTAACCAACTGAGTCATCTATACGCGGTAAGACTGACCCTGGTATCGTGTGTATCCATTTTCAGCCTACTTTCGGCAATAGTATGGGAGTATTACCCGAAACCACGTGATGTCAGCCAGTCAGCTAAACTCTACCGACGTAACCTCAACGTAACCCCGTCATTTTCGAGTCATGTGCTGTACTACTTGTTCAAAATTACAGATTTATAAAACGTCTTGGATGATACGGAAGTTATTCATATCTGTATCTTTGTAAGCTTAGAAAATATGTTTTTCAGAAGTAGTATGAAAAGCCTGTAATCTATCCGATTTCTTGAGTCTGTTCTCCGCCGGATAAAAGCCGAACAGTATAGGATAAAGTATCGGATATCGCTACGCAATAATGGCGACACACGATTCGCAAGCCATCTTATGGATGGCGAAGTGTACGCAAATGACTCCGATGCCTCTCGAATAAGCCTCATATTGTCAGTGTAGCCACACGAAAAGTAGTTCCCGAATCCGAAAGTCAGCACTATTAACCAGTCTATACTCGAAATTAGTCAGGTATTCTCAACATCAGTCGAGTATGACCGATCGCCGCCAGCAAAAATAAAAACGTGTTACTCGTTCACACGATTATAAACAAGACAATTCAAAAATATGTGGACAATTCATTCGCACGGCTACATGAAAACTTGTCGTTTGTCCCGACTTGATAAACGCTCTACACCCAACAGTATTCATATGTTCAGCCAGCCTAGCTGATATATATGGCTGCCAGGAAGACCCAGAAGATCATGTAAGGAAATGACCCAGACAGTGGAACAGGGTAGCGGTATGGACCTGATAGGCAACCTCTGTCTGAAACAAGTCTGCATATCGACATTATCGAGTACTGTGGACCGGCCTTCAGACCGTTTTACTCCCTTGGTCGTCAGGCAATAATGCTGATGCTTTCGAAATATGTGTATTATTTACACCAGAATCGTCGGTTGGAACCATTTGAAGGGTCACTTCTTGGTCCGTGCTGGCCACCTTGGCCCAATTTTGTATTTCCCCGCGAGTCAGAACTGCAAAACCTACAGCGCCAAATAAGGTCATTGCTCCGCAGACATAAAAAACATCTCTCCATTCCTCCTGTGTCCCCTACAATGTATAAGAATTGACGTGAGATCCAAACAAAATGAATAATGCCAGAATAATATAGAAAACAGAAAACGTTATCTTCGCTACCGCAAAAATATTTCAGAAAACCATGACCACACATCATGCCATCGGGAATGTGCATAACAGCATCTGCCAGCAAAACTCAAGTCTGAAGGAGAAATCAGGGAGAACATTAAAGTTCGGGACCGTAAATCGATATACTGACACACGGTGATTAAGTTACACGCGAAGAATTCACAGCGTCCAACAGAGAGAAAGAACCATTATCCTGTATTATGCATTGAGAAATACATCAGAATTGGTTACACATGAATGGTACGTACGTTTGGTGTTAGTACGCCTATGATTAGCGGAGCCACAAAACCGGGAATTGTTGCCACTGTATTGGCTATCCCAATGATCTCACCAGCAAATCTGAAATGGGCGATCATAACTTCAAATCGGGGCTTCACGAAATAATATATCACGTATCCGACCAAGAGTTAAGCAGTTAGCGGTTTAACCCTATCTGGCCTGGGCGATTTGGGGTGTACCGCAGCCCTGGGGGTGGGGGGGGGGGGCGGAAAGTGCCCCCTCCAAGATGGCCGCCATGATGTCACTGTGACGTCATTTTCAAAAAGAGCATTTTTGGACGATTTTCCGGTCAAAATCTTTGATTTTTTATTTTTGCTTTTTCTTCGCAAAATCTGCATGATAAATTAGTAAATAATAATCTGATATGAAATAAAATAAGTTTTACGCACTTTTCCGTACAAAAAAAGCAAAAATTTTGAAGAAATATGACGAGAACATCACTTTTTATGGTACCCTACATGGCCGCCATTTTGAATTTACCCATGATCCTTTGCTCGTGAGGTTAGGCAAATAGACTAACTAGAGCCTATGGGCTTTAATGAGATCTGGTAGCTGGGTTATTGGGGGATAAGTTTGTAATGAAATAAACGCACAATTATATATTTAATTTCAAGTTAAGGACAGGTGGCACCAGGCCCGAATGTATGTGGCTAAAACACAATCACAAGTTACATCCTGTGACAAGGTGGATGAAGGGCCGTTCGCGCCATAAACACATCCTTTAAACGTTTTAACTTCTTAAACTTTTAAAAATTGTAAAGCTTTAAAAAGTTTAAACGTTTAAACTTGAACCAACCAATCAGATGTTATGAACTGACATTTTCCTGTTAAAAAGCAAACGTTTCCAGTTGTAAATTCGTGACTTCAGACGTTTCCTGTCAAAAGAAAAATTCAGTCTTTTAAAGGTTTCCGGTTAAAAGGATAACGTTTCCGGTTGCGATCGTCCAATCAGATTTTTTATTTGGGCCGCGTGTATTCCAACATATACACCAACACGTGCAAATCTCCACTGGCAAACGTTTCCGGTATGTAGTGTATTTTAACCAATGAAAACCGTTCTTACAAATTAGGTTTTGGAGAATATCTTTGACACCGGGACAATTTGCGCAGGACATGATGCACGGTCGGCATGAGGAATACAATATGCTCGAATATTTGTAAGGGTTATTTTGATTGGTTCAAACAGACTACATAGCGGAAACGTTTTGCCAGTGGACACGTGTTGATGTTGAGGTTTGAACATATGCGGCAGCAATAAAAAAATCTGACTGGACGATCACAACCGATAACGATTTCCCTTAAACCGGAAACGTTTAAAAGTCTTGAATATTACTACTGGAAACGTTTGCCTTTTGACAGAAAACGTCTAAGTATTGGACGTTACAACAGCAAACATTTGCTTTTGGACAGGAAAGGTCTTCCAAATGTCAATTCATGACATCTGATTGGTTGGTGCAAGTTAAACGTTTAAATTTATTAAACGTTTGAATTTATGGCGCGAACGGCCCGTCTTGAAAGGTACCGATATAATGAAGTTGAACATACCAAATAAAGGCAGTTCTAGGATAAAAAGTAACTCCGAAAATGGAAGCCGAAATATAGAATATTATATCACAATGACTTCCATTTTCGGAGTTACTTTTATCGTAGTTTATGTGAAATTGATCTGTGGGAACAATGAAAGGTAGTCCTATAATGAGGGAAGTTGCACACGTTATGCTAACCATGTGTTACCCAATTCATTTCCGTCCAATTAGACACTACAGTAGGTGCTCATCCAACCTTGACTCAACCAAAATAGCTGAATTTTGCTCATAATCTTGATACATAATTCCTCCAATACGTCAGTTCGGGATTCCAGATAAACACCATGTTAATTTAACCAGCATAAAGAAAGCAATATGATACCTTCTTTAAACATGGTATTGTTGGTGTTGTGTTGAGACTGCAAACTGACCTGTTTGAGAATTCGATGAAAAAGGGGGCCAGTGGAATGAAGTCTAGGCCTAAATACCCACAGGTCAGTTTGTACAGAACATACATATGTACCCAAATGGTAAATAAGAGAGATTATACCTACGGGTAAATATAGATTGATTTAGTGTTATGAGTGAGAAGGGCTGGACATCAAGTTTGGTGATGGTTATATATGTCACAAGTCAGGATAAGATAAGACATGTATTACACTTTCTGGATAGTCCACAGGTTGACTGGTGGAGTACAACATAGGAAAAGATTATAAGATATGTTACAGCTTGCTCTTGTGAGAAAAGCAAACAGTGGCCTGCAAAGGTGATAATGAGACAATGGTGGCCAGGTTGGCTGCTATGGTAGAGCATCTCTCACATATACACCTAACCAGCTAAACTGTATAATTTTCTCAGCAGAGTCCAAGCTTTGGTAAAGTGACGATACCGGTCTGCCATACTTTAGAGCGTATTAATCTCATATTTTGTGGGAAAACAATGAACAGAGTAATATTTAATGCAGATAAGGGATCAAATATATGCCAAGTGACTATTAGTGACTAAATATAGACATACAAAAGCCTTTCAACCACTAAGGATCCCCAAAACTCATCTCTATGGAACTACTTTCATGCAGCGTAAGGCTATCCCGTGAGTCGGTTTGCACTTTTGTCCCTTCCCTACAGCATACTAAAGAGCCTCTGGCTGACGCCAGATCTCAAAAATGACCCCAATATGATAGCCTATAACGTCACGAAGTTTGAGCTCTTCATTTTTTTGGCGTTCCCGAGATATCGCAGAAAGTTTGGTAGGGGGTCATCTTGGCCCCCCTCCCCCTCCCCCAGACATGGTAGGGTTAATGGGGAAAGGAGGGAGGTGGAACAAAGGAGGGGGTATTTTTGGTGATGCTAAGACATATGGTTTCAGTAAAATGCATAGAATCGCGTTGATTCAACATGCTGAATTTTTGCGAATTTTTTTAAGTATGGCAAAAACATCACTTTTCTGGTACCTCCACATGATCGCCATTTCGATTTTACCCATGATCCTCTGCTCGGGAGGTCATGCAAATAGGCAAAAAATGACCCCAATATGATAATCTGAAAAGTCACTGAGTTTCAGCTCTCAGTTCCGGAGATACGAGCAAAAACCCAACTGGGGAAGGGGGGAGGGGGAGGAATAAAGTGCCCACTCCCCCCCCCCCCTCCAAAGGCCAGGTAGGGTTAAGGAAATTATAGCCATCTATTGAGAAATATGTGTATATGGCAGACAGTTACCACCTTTCTCGTTCTCACAATCTGAGGGTCTGGGTGCCATGGGGAAATATCGATAGATTGATTAATTGAGTCAAGACAGGGTGGAGTCTTCGAGATTAATATCTCCAATATGCGGACCGAGAACCTCTTTGGAATGCTCTGCACCATTTTCTCTACATAATTTGTATTCATATAAATTCAGTCCTCAAATACTAATATGACGACGTGCCAATCTATGGCATAAGTATGTTGAGCATATATATATATATAAAAGAATTTTGGAAGATCAAATCTCAAATATTAACTTTCAAACTATATCCGGAGCAGTTGGAAAATTGAAGAATTCATTGTCCTCGACTATATCTTACCTAGGTGCAAAATCCATAACGTTCGGAACGAATCCTCCTCGACAGAAAGAGTAGATGACTCTTCCCATGGTGAGGAGCACAACGGCTATAGTCCTATCGTCGCATGACACGAACCCCGTGGCAATTATGAAAAGTCCCAAGCCGACAAATCCTGAAAGATGCAAAAGAACTATCATTCGTTGACATCTGACAGCGCGATATCAAGGCAAACTCTTGTTACTCTCGAGATAATCATAGAAACGAGAGAATTAAGATCAAGATCAAAATTGCAGTTTATTACAGTAGGCCGCTAGTGATTTTGGATTTTGTTGACCATTTTTCATTTGTTCTAGTAGGTTATATCCCTTTCTTCGTTTAGGAGATGGAGATTTCTTTTAAAAGTCTTCTAGCCGAGACTTTTTTTTGCATCAACATCCAATCAGACATTATAATTATCCTCGAACATGTCAAATATAAGCACAAGTTAAATACTATTTATAGTATTTTTCAAAAAAATTCAAAAAATGATGGGTTATCAAATGGAGTATGAGTCACTCCACTTAACAAAGCGATCTAAAAGATACACACAAACCTATTAATTTTTCTTTGCTTTTCCACATATTATACAATTATGAATGCAAAAACACCCAATGTACAAAAGTTACATATTATTACTTGTTCTTACTGTAACAAGGTTAAGAAAACATTGTCGCACAATCTGGGTAATTAACCATCATGTAGATGGTTTAGATTCGTGCAATATTAAATTTCGAAAATAATCACGAACCCCCCCCCCCCCCCAGATCCAAGGGTATGGAAACTATTGAGGGGTGGATGTGTTGGGGAGGGGTGGTGAAGAGGGGTCATGGACATCCTACTGCAGTACTTTATAGGTCATCGTGTCACATACGGCAATTTGACTTGACAGGGAAACTCAACGGAATTTCAAACTTGCTGTTACCTGCTCATGAACAGTACCGCTTCATGCTGTGAACGATAAATTACCCAGAATGCTATCCAGGTCATGCTTACCAAGGTGGTCATTTTGCACAAATGAAACATGTGGTATGAAAACGAGATATTTGCTGCTGCATCTATATTCCAGTATATCAAAGTATTACTCGTAATATGTATTTTTGGGGCAATATTTCGCCCGGTGTCACCTAAATTAAACGTGGCATTAAAAAGGTGGTGGAAAACTGACAAAAGTACTGTCAACAAGTCATATGTAAGTATACTGGCTTCATACTCCTATGAACAAAAGTTATTCCGTTGATGATTTGCATCCCATACAAGCTTTTATTGTAGCTGCTCATGTGAGCATCTTGAATGATATGACTATACGGCCATAGTCGCACCGGCTGTAACGATATAAGATACAAACATTTCAGAGCGATGATGTAATTACAAGCGTCTGGTCCGTCATTGATAATTCAGCCATCGCCCATTAAAGAATATCCGTGTCCATAATCCAAAGACCTATTCCATATTCCATATAACAGCATTAACACCAAATTCAAAAAGACAATAATAGTATACATAAACATAGGCTGCAAGAGAGAAGTGATCAACAGTTTTCAATAATGCCGGGAAGACATCATGATGTTCCAAAAATATCAAATCCATATCGCTGATCAGTATTCTTAATCCATATGATATTCGTTGTAAAGTCAACATATAGAGAATTATGTATCTCAGTCACGCTTTGATTGTGACTGTTCATATGAGCACCATGAGAATCGTGCAGTACATGGGCCCATACGGCACCTAGACCCGGGTTAAGCGGAATTAAACACAAGTTACAATGTACGAAACGTAAAGCCATAGATCTTGCACGCTACGCTCGTATTTTGCTATCAGCATGCGATATGTATCGTCAAACTTGAGAAACTTTGAGTGAAGGCGCTTGGTGGTAATCCATTACGAAAATAAATATCAACAAAATCATGCGAATACATTTCTGCATATATTAGATAATTCAGTCTGGTAAACATGAGGATAATCTCGACGGAAGAAGGTGCTCAACCATAAGTTAAAATGTGCACGGGTATACGATATATATCCTCAAGCTGGCTAGCTAGTTATTACATTGAGAGGTAGTTTCGTACATGCATAGGGATAGTTTTCTAAACAAACCCTCAATAAAACTTAACAAAATGTTGCTACACATGAAATAAACCTGAAGAACATCAGACAATATTCACCTTCGCCTCCGTGTACATCTCGCTGACTTCGTCAAAGAAGTATGCACATGGAGTGCATCTCCGTTGACACGGTTTATCACATTTCATGAGATGAATTGATAGGGCTGTTACATCATTGCTCTTCAGTATTTTATCTAATACAGATATCCACATGAACAGTCACAATAATAGAGTGGCTGTGGTACAAATAATCACAGGGACAATTTTTGTTCATGTGATGTGTTTGGATATACGCCGGCATATTCCCACCAATTGTATTTGTTGCTTTTAACTATCAAACGATATAGATACCCAGTACTACTAATAAGTTTTGTACTGAAACATGGCAGCAGACCTTATATTCTGGGAGCCAGGTTTCGGTTAAACTGTTCACCCCATCTGCAAATTGCCATCTATACCATGAATTTCTATGGCTATTGGGGTATCAATCATTGTGAATGTAGACTTCTAAAGTGATGCAGTTAGTTTCTTTGACACATTTGGATTACAGAAACAAATCATGATATTATGTAACTCTGCAATTATTGATAAGTAATATGTACTATAGTTCGCACAGACTGGGCTATAAATAAGAGTGATCAGGTTTATAAAATTTCCATATCCCCTTTTTCGGCAGCAATAACAAAAATCTGCACCGCTTTGGGACTTTGGAACTCCTCCTCCTCCTTGGCTGATATCCTCACTGGTCATAGAAATCATTGTATAGATGAAACTTTTCTTGCCGGTGTTTTAACCCTATCTGGCCTGGGCTTTTTGGGACCTGTTGTGAGCTGGGGGGGGGGGAGGGGGGGGGGGCGAAATGGCCCCCTCCTAATTATTTTTCTTACCCCTTGAGCTAGGGAGTTGAAACTTACCACACTATACCCTTGGGTCAAGCTCTACCAGAAAATGTAAAAAAAATCCAAGATGGCCGACAGGATGACGTCACAGTGACGTCATTTTCAAAAACGGCATTTTTGGTCGATTTTTCAGTCAGATTTTCCGAATTTTTTATTTATGCAATTTCTCCACAAAAACTGCATGATAAATTAGTAAATATTAATGTGATGTGAAATAAAATAGTTCTTGACCACTTTTTGTCGCGAAAAAGCAGAAATTTTGAATAAATATGACGAAAGCATCACTTTTCTGGGACACCACGTGGCCGCCATCTTGAATTTACCTATGATCCTCTGCTCGGGGGCTTATGCAAATAGGCTCAAAATGACCCCAATATGATAAACTAGGCCAGGTAGGGTTAACTTGGCTCCCTGACTAATATATTTTTTCCTTTCGTTATATAAGAAATACCATCTTGATTGGGTCGGTTTATGAGGAAGAAGAACTAGAGCCTTAAGGCTTTGAAGGGTTCTGCCTTATGTATATAAATGTTCAGTTGCTTTAAAATGATATGGTCTTCCAATAATGATAGGATTCACAAATAAAATTAGTTTCTATGCATTATTTATCTTCCATATTTTGCAAGCCTTGACTGTTACTGTAATATTTTCATTCGTTTTTATTTATTTTTCATTTCATTCTGATGTTGTGATGCCTCTTTAATGGATCGTGTCGGGTGACCAGACATTGACAAGGCAAGGATTCCCCCCAAATTTTGGTGGAAGGAAGTTTTCAAATGCAAATATTCGCAATATAATGGTTCAATATAAAACACATAGTATGAATCCACAGAAACATAGTTTGTTTAAGGCAAAATGTCAAATTAAAAAGATATTGCAGCATTTTTCTTCAGAAATGAAGCTGCAGGGTCACTGACAAGAATTATAGGGTCCAACAGAAATGGCGTTTGCGGGGGGGTGGATGGACCTCTCAAATGATGCAATCTGAGAGCATTTGAGGATGGAACTGGCACCAGACGAAGCATTGCGGTGATAACTGATTTCTTGTCCTATTGACTCAGCTAAACCTGCATGGCAGAGTAAGGGGTCATCCAAAAAGTATGCAATTAGAAATGCCAGGGGAGGGAAATTTTGCCCAATTAATTTCCAAGGTATCAAATTCTACCAGATATTATTGATCTAATCATCTTGCCATATAATTAATGTGGAAAAAACTTTTTGTCCAAACTGGATATTTTGAAATTAATGGCAACAAGGGCATCCTTGTGTCATGCCGATGGTCCTAAAATTCTATTGAAAAGTAATTTTGAGAATTTTTGTTTTCAAAGCGTGAGATCTTGTGTACCAGAGATTGACAATGTTCACAATCTTGTTTAAATTGTTATTTTTATTTAAATATTGGTTGGTGTTGCATGATAATGAATCAACAGCTTGAATGATAATATATGTGAATTTTCAGCTCGCTATCATTTGTCAATTTGAAGATATTCAAACTTACCCTAGCAGATAATTAACAACATGACAACAGGTTTACTCTTTTATGGTTATGCGTCAGATATTGAAACACGTTACGACAACTGAATGAGAAAGTCACACATAAGAAAGATTTACGTGGAGAATACTTGGAGACCAAAGCGTTGTTGTTGTAAAATTGTACGGTACAGAGTTGTCAAATGCTATCTCACGTACAGAAATAATACAGAAACTGATAAAGATCTCTGTTATACTAATGAACGGCAATCACTGATCATAAGGACAGATGATTTTAATACCACCTCTCCTGCAGGAGTACTTCAGAATGTGTCCATCGCCAGTCCGTCATGCTGGCTTCTTTTGTTATAGCTGTGTTCTCAAGAGACGCCGCTCGTGATTGGTTAAAATGTCACCGTTCCTTTATGTGCAATTAAGTATGTCAACCAATCAGCGTAAGGCTCTCAATACATCCATTTCATACATACAGAAACAGAAAGCACATGTCAAGCCGCTTGTTCCAGGTGCGATCAGCAGTTTCAAAAGCATGATCAGAAATCTACCAGTTTATCGCATATTTTCATGGAATGTTTATGAAGAAAAAGACAAATATATACCACTATAATTTTGTCAGTATCTGTTAGTTTGGCATCTATTTTTTTTTCTTCTCACACTCGAGTTGTCGGGTCACCCATTGTAGGTTGTCGGGTAAGTGACCCGGGAACACAAAAACGACGATTTATACAGATTTTTTTCTGCCATAATTATGCGTTTACATCCGCCAAATAATACATTCGTATATATTGATAAATTCACCCCAATCATATAGTATCACAGCAACCCATACCGTACATTGCCATACTCCTCAACCTGCCAATTTTCACTTTAAACCAAAATGTCTACTATTTCACAAGATAAACGCATAGTTCACATAAAACAGATTTATTTGAACCTAATCAATCGCCATCATATTAATTGTTTTACAGGAAATGGATATTCGATCCAAACTATCTCCAAGCGAGATGACGTCACTGACACGTCACCGTGGTATCCAGTCAAATTGTGATTACATTTTCTGGTACCGCATGGCCCAAACCTAGAGTTTTGGAAGCTTCAGTCCTTTAGTTTTGGGATGAAGGAAGCTATTTAGATCGATTGTACCGTCCCACCGTCCGCCCAGGCTGTTAGAGATTCAAACTCACCCAGGCGAGTTATGTGCGAATGCTAAGATTGACGTTTTACTGTAGGAAAAATTCGATAACAAAATCTGCAACGTTTTCTCACAAAATGAAACTAGTTCCAATCGAGCAAGAATTAAGTTCAGCGAATCGACGATAGCATCTCCCCCCCCCCCCCTCCCACCCCCACTTTGAAGGCAAGACACGAGTTTACGAACATACCAACCACATTAAACAATCTCCTTGTATTGACTGTGCTCAGCATACGGCGCTCTTGGACGATATCAGCCAGATAACCAGTGAGAAATGCCCCAAAGAAATTCCCGATGAATGGCAGAGATGAGAGAAATCCATTCTGAAAACAAATGAAGAATCAATGTAGCTCCTCTGTGTCTGCCTGCGTTGACGTGGAAGTGGTGTCTATCTATAACGTTTTGAGTAGAATCGAATTTCGAATTTCAAAAGTAGATTCATTTTATTTTTAATATTGTAAGATCCGGCGGACTCTGTTACGTTCTCCAGAATAATTCCAAAGATGAGAACATAAATTCAGTTGCCGATGAAATCAATAACAATCAATTTATTCAGTTTGCATAATAATCCCATGACGGTTACTCAGGCATCGCTCATCAGCATAAAACAGATATAATATGGCATATCAGTTGGTAATGATATAGCATAATAGGCAGGGCTGCGAGTGTGGGGGATTTGGTTTAATGTCACACTCAAGGTTATTTCACTCATAAGGCGACAGCCTTCGGTCAAGGAAGTCGGAGAACCCGGAGATTACCACCGACAACTGGTAAGTAACTGGCAAACTTTCACACATGCACCAGTGGGATTCGAACCTCCGAGTGCGGTGGGAAATGGCATCCTAATATGCATGTGAAAAAGATTGTGTTCTTTTAACACAATTTTGTGCTAAAATGGCTTCAACCATCAAATAACAATCAACATGTTTTTGTGCTGAACAATAATTAGTGATGATTGTGACACACTCTGTGTTATTTTCAACACAATTCTAGTGCTGAATTCAACACACTATTTTTTCGCAGTTTATCCATATACACTGTAGTATGTTTTCCTTATATAACCAAATACCATACTTTATTTTATCCATGCCTAATGAGTATTAAATCAGTATATATAATATATAGGAACAACCGGCACACATCTTATAGATCTACACCGGGCGGACTTTAAGAAATCGCGTAATAAACAGCGGCGATTTCGAGTGAGGAGGGATTAAATCATCGTAGAAATTGCGGAGGTTATTTTCTGGGTTACTCCACCACCACATCGTTTAAAATGCTTAAGCTACATGTATTTGTTAAATATTGAATACATGAATGTCACAGTTCATGATGGAAACGGTCCGTTTCACGCAGTCGATACACACAGTAAGAATGTTACAGAGGCACCTCTTCATTTATTTTGTATCATGGTATAAATTGCTAAATCTGCCATTAACCGTATTTATGGGATGCATATAATTTTTTTTTTTACCATGGTACAAAATCACATAACCATAGATCGTAAATACAGCCCCCTGGTTCTTTTCACCAATAACATGATATTTTACAGATTTTGCTCCGAGGTTTAGCTTACCCTCCTCCTTCGATTTGGCGGGAAATCTCCGACATCTTGCAATAAAGATTCATTATGGAATCTTGACCACTGGGACAAAATCGAGCACCATTTCATAGAATTTTTGCCTCTTGCAAACTCAAAAATCGAGCTACTTTCGATTTGCTCAGTGACCATATGTTCACGCTTTGTTACAAGTTTACTCATTGGTCAGATTTAATAGTCGTGATACGACATCCAGTTGTTTATGACGTAAGGCTAAATTAATTTGTATCATGGTGTATATTATTTACATCCATCGTATAAATACGAATTATGGCAAGCTTTGCGATTTTATACCTTGGTACAAAATAATTATAGGATGCCTGTAAATATTTTATACCATGGTATATATTATTTATAGGCATCCTATAAATACGATTTATGGCAGTCTTGGCGATTTTATACCATGGTACAAAATAATTATAGGATGTCTGTAAATATTTTATACCATGCTATAAAATACCGAATTATGGCAGGGATATTGGCCAACCTTAACAATCGGATTTAAAACATGGGACTTACATAGAGGAAATCGCAAACGTTGTGCATGCTGTATCAATTTCACGCGATTAACAACTGGAACACGTACTGGAACCAATCAGAAAGCGCGCATTTTATTCCACAAATATTGAACACAGGGCTCAAACACTGAGTTCCGCTGGCTGGCCTAATTATGCTAATTATTCATTGCTAAAGTCTGAATTTCAAGGGAACTAAGATCGACATTCCAACATCCTCCACCTTATAGCCGTTTGTTGAGTAATCCAGACCTAGAACAGAACTAGAAATATGCAGAGATTATCACACAATAATCTTCATTTGCTTGAAGGTGGTCTCTTTCATTCACGTGCTGAACTGGTGACGTACTTAATTCTAATGCTACAGTGCTACATACGGTCGGAGCGAGGATTGGTTCTTTCGCTGCGCAGCGCCCTGCACACGAAATTCTCTGATCAACAAAGATAAGTTTGCAGGGGAAATTTACCATTCCGCGTCTGAATTGAGGGGATATTTAATGATCTTCTTGGTGAATATAATCGTGTAATATTCACCAAGGCGGTCATTAACAAATGGCATTGATAGATGCAAATACAACCGAACTGGAAAACAGCCTAAATGTGACCCCAAATGTCAGCCTACGATAACTGACTTAAAGTTATCGAATATGAGAACAAACAGACCTACCTGTGTTATGTCGTAATATAAAACCTCTTTCATGTAAACGATGAGGCCGAGCTGTAATGTGTAGTTCACCCAGTCATCAGCCAGATAAGCGATGATAGTAGACCAGAAAGGAGGGGAGGTAACTATGCTCATCCACGGTGTGGGGTATTTACGTTCCTGTATGCGATTGGTAAAATAAATTCAATTTTTCAATTTTACACAATGTTACAAGGAATCATCCCAGTCCTTCGGAGGCCTTTGATATTCGTCCCTTCAGTTCGAATATTGTCTGCACTCCAGGGCTACTACATCCTGTTAAATATACAGCTCAAGTACAGATAGATAACAGATGAAAGTTTTGTCTTACTACATGCTGATATGCTGTTCGGTCTGTTAGTATGTTCGTCGAATGATGTATATGAAGATTGTACTATGACCTTTGGATTTCTCAAGCGGTAGTTTTTGAATTTCCGGAACTTGTAGGTAAAAGTACTAAATGACTGAGGCTGTGGAAATGTCAGTAGATCGTTCTTGGGGTGAAGAAATGGATGTGAGAGATCCTTTGCAGCCTGTCGTTCGTCCTAAACGCCCAACGCGTGTCGCGCGTGTCAGACAAATCTGACAAATCTGGTGAACTTCGTTTGAAGAAGAAAGACAGGGCGAAGTTTACGCGAGAACAAAAGATGGATTATAAAGTGGAGCAATATCTAATCCCTTTCAGACGGGACATTGATGATAGTGCTAAATACCATCATGACCAGTGTAAATTCAAAAAGACAGCGAAGTTATATGGTGAGGGTGGATTTGTTATGGAGAGGGAGTTCAATGTTTGTCGTTGTCCCACTAGCCATGGAATGGAACCCCTTGTGTCGGACATTAAATCGGGCCATACCAACTTCGAAGTTCGTTGCGATGTTAGTCGCCTTCAAAGGCCATACTATAAATAACTAAAAAAATGACAATGTTCATATACATGACTATATGCCAATTTGGCATTATTCAGGACTTGCGCTATCTTGATCTATTTTCGTGTCACGTTATTTGTCGTACTTTTGTCCTCATAAAATACCAATGTTATCTTGTGTTACAGTCTTGATAAATTTTCGTCTTGTTAAATTTCGTGTCGCGTTATATGTTGCATTTTTGTCTTTGCATGTACATTGCTACGTTAAATCATTTACTCAGATATTGCTATATGTATATCTTTCTGTTGGTAACGATAAGTTAAGGAGGGCCCTTGTCTTTGTCTAGTCAATTAATTTTAATCTTAAGGGCCTTCCATCCTTCTTGCACTTTTTCTTGTTTGAATTATGTACACTTTGTATTTCATTTTTCTTATGTGGATAATAAATTCAACGTTTTCAAAGATAAAAAAAAAAGTACTAAATAACCCCCCCCCTAATTATTTTTCTTACCCCTTGAGCTAGGGAACTGAAGCTTACCACACTATACCCTTGGGCCAAGCTCTACCAGAAAATGTAAAAAAAAATCCAAGATGGCCGCTTTGATGACGTCACAGTGACGTCATTTTCAAAAACAGCATTTTTTGGTCGATTTTTCGGTCGGATTTTCCGATTTTTTTATTTATGCAATTTCTCCGAAAAAAATGCATGATAAATTAGTAAATATTAATATGATGTGAAATAAAATAGTTTTTGGCAACTTTTCATTACGATAAAGCAAAAAATGTGAAGAAATATGACAAAAACATCACTTTTCTGGTACCCCACCTGGTCCCCATCTCGAATTTACCCATGATCCTCTGCTCTGGGGGTTATGCAAATAGGCTCAAAATGACCCCAATATGAGAAACTAAAAAGTCAAAGAGTTTCAGCTCTCCATTTTTGTCGTTCCGGAGATAGCGCAGAAAGTTTGGTTAGGGCGGGAGGGGGGGGGCATTTCGCCCCGGCCAGGTAGGGTTAAACAGTGAATGTGTTGGCGTTAATACGGGAAATGTGGATTGGTGTCTTCGAGGGCTGATACGACCTTAACCCTACCTGGCCCGGGGGGGGGGGCACTTTACGCCCCCCCCGGTTGGTTTTTTGCTCCTATCTCCGGAACGACGAAAAAATGAGAGCTGAAGCTTCGTGACATTTTCGACTATCATATTTGCGTCATTTTGAGCCTATTTGCATGACCCCCACCCCCCGAGCAGAGGATCATGGGTAAATTCAAAACTGCGGCCATGTGTGGTACCAGAAAAGTTATGTTTTCGTCATATTTCTTCAAAAATTTTGTTTTTCTGTATGGAAAATTGGGTAAAATCTATTTTATTTCATATCAGATTATTATTTAATACTTTTTCCTCAATTTTTACGAAGAAAAAACAAAAATAAAAAATTCGAAAATTCTGACCGAGAAATCGTCCAAAAATGCTCTTTTTGGAAATGACGTCACAGTGACGTCATCATGGCGGCCATCTTGGATTTTTTACATTTTCTTTTAGTGGTTGACCCAAATATTTAGTGTGGTAAGTTTTAGCGATAGCGAAAATATATAGGGGGAGGGGGCACTTTTCGCCCCCCCCCCCCTTCTCGATGGAAAGTATCAAATTCACACTTAATATTCAGCCTAATAATAACTTGGATTATAGGTTTTCCCTATCTTTTAACCCTACCTGGCCTGGGGGAGGGGGGTGGGCACCTTATAGTTCATCATATTGGGTCATTTTGAGCCTATTTGCATGACCTATTTTCCGATTTTTTTATTTATGCAATTTCTCCGAAAAAAATGCATGATAAATTAGTAAATATTAATATGATGTGAAATAAAATAGCTTTTGTCCACTTTTCATCGCGGAAAAGCAGAAATTTTGAAGAAATGTGACAAAAACATCATGATCCTCTGCTCAGGGGGTTATGCAAATGGGCTCAAAATGACCCCAATATGATCAACTATAAAGTCCCGGTGTTTCAGCACTCCATTTTTCGTCGTTCTGGATATAACGCAGAAAGTTGGGTAATAATGTCCCCCCCCGGAAAGGTAGGGTTAAGTAGAAGATGGATATGACAAATTGTCCAGTTCTCGAAATAGCTCAGTCATTATAGTTGTTGATTATAGGAAGACATATATACATATATAGTCTACAGAACGAAGAAAATAATTACATTTGTTATTGAATGCGGCAGCTTCAATCTATCTGATTATAATAAGATGCTAAATGTTGCAACGCTTATAGCGTTTAAATACATTTGCAATTGATTTGATTGAAATAAGTCCCCAGTCACTATATTATGATACACTGTTAGATTTGCTGGCCCAATCCCCCGCCCATCAGTACCATTTCCCATTTTTCACTGAAAAAAAAAACAATTTTGAAGGTGCAAATTCACGAGTCCTATATATTAGCACAAAATATAGCCAAAAAAAAGGAACACAATAACTTACATTTGCACTCTCCAGTCTTCCGAGTTTACTTTCTATAAAGTTTCGTTCATCTTGCGATATTCTGGGATGTTCCGCTGGCGTGTCATACACAAAATAGAACCAACTTACCATCCAAATGGATGCCGCGATACCTATCAAATGGTAATCATAATTATTTTAGTTCATTGTAGACAGGAGTGTGTATTGGTATATGGGCATCTCAAATAACCATTCCTTAAAGCTCATGTTGATTGTCTTTTTCATGCAATTAAATATGGCGAAATGTGACGCGTTAATGCTCTCAGATTCTACTACATGTAGATTGGAAGCGGTTCTGATTTACGGCTGGCTAATGGCTACTGGCTAATACCTGTATTAAACAGTAAGGGCACGACGCCTATTAAAACAACAACGAGAGTAGTATACACCGAGCATTTCGAGCCAAAAGCGCTTCAGTGCGCATGCGCAGAACCTTTTGTGACGTCACAGCGACCTGTTTTGGGGCGGTATTGGGGCGGTGTGCGCATGCGTGTGGTTGGTGGGATGGAGGTGGTGATGGGTTTAAGATGGCGGCTGTGGTTGGTGGGATGGAGGTGGTGGTGGGTTTAAGATGGCGGCTGTGGTTGGTGGTGGTGGGATGGAGGTGGTGGTGGGTTTAAGATGGCGGCTGTGGTTGGTGGTGGTGGGATGGAGGTGGTGGTGGGTTTAAGATGGCGGCTGTGGTTGGTGGTGGTGGGATGGAGGTGGTGGTGGGTTTAAGATGGCGGCTGTGGTTGGTGGTGGTGGGATGGAGGTGGTGGTGGGTTTAAGATGGCGGCTGTGGTTGGTGGGATGGAGGTGGTGGTGGGTTTAAGATGGCGGCTGTGGTTGGTGGGATGGAGGCGGTGGTGGGTTTAAGATGGCGGCTGTGGTTGGTGGGATGGAGGTGGTGATGGGTTTAAGTTGGCGGCTGTGGTTGGTGGGATGGAGGTGGTGGTGGGTTTAAGATGGCGGCTGTGGTTGGTGGGATGGAGGTGGTGGTGGGTTTAAGATGGCGGATTGTAGAAAAACGTATAAAAGCAGGCGATTTTTAGGGGTGGGGTGTATTCATTGCACTACCTGCCTGATTGACCTCACCAGCCTACCTGCCTGATTGACCTGACCAGCCTGTCTGCCTGCCTGTCTGCTTGCCTATCCGCTTGTATGAGACGAAAGCATGAGACGTGGAGAAGATTTTCCCTGGGATCCAGCAGCACCTCCGGTTGAAGTCTTGCCTGAAGACGAGCGTGTCAGGAACATTTATCGACGTCACTGGGCTACCATACGCCATTGTTTTCACCGTGACCGTCGTCTATTGGACTTGTATAACTTTCGATTGCAGGACCTCACGTATTTGTCTACCTATGCCGAGAATATTTTCACAGATCAGGTCACAGCGTTCAAGTTGAATATGACATTCGGGTACATTTTACGGCACAAGGAGACGGACCAGGTGCGGTATTATTATCCCAGCAATAATACCTATGTGTTTGATCAGCCGTTCACGGTGACGGATGCGATTTCTCTGGAGCCACTCATCGACCAACTGACTACGTTGGATCCATTGGAATGGGCCCGGTTGCAACGCCCCAATACCCAATGGCATGTGGAAATGGTGACCAACGTCACATTTTTCGTCACGAAAATGAGAGATCATCCTATCGGTGCTCCTGTACTACTACCCCCGTGGTTGCTTCATCGAAAAGGCCTGTATGCATTAACAGGAGGGGCAAATGGGCCCTACAAAGACCGGAAATGTCTGTTTCCGTGTTTGGCCGTGCATGTGGACGCGTGTGACCCCCAGGCTTGTGACACAGTGGCCAATGACTATTGGGAACAGTATTTACAGCAGCAAGACTTGGATAAGCGGCACTTCCGTGGAGTTCCGTTCAAGAATTTGGATGACGTGGAAACACTGTTCAACATCAATATCTTTGTATACCGATTACGATGCGAGGAGGATACATTTGTTGCTGAATTGGTTCGTCGTTCAACAGAACGGTATGCTGCTACGATGAAAGTCAATGTGTTCGACGACAATGGCGTGAGTCATTTTTCGCTGATCTACGATATGAGCCAATACGCTCAGTCTTACAGTTGTGCCCAATGCCATCGGGTGTTTCACCGTTCCTCCAACTTACATCGCCACGAGAAAATCTGTGACAACCGTGTCAAGCGAGTATATCCGGGTGGTGTGTATCATAATACGCCTACTATTTTCCAGGAACTGGCCGATGAGGGTGTGATCATACCGGAGGCAGATCGTTATTTTCCTTACCGGGCGTGTTACGATTTTGAGGCCCTGTTGGAGCCCATGGACATGTTTTCAGCGAAAACGCAGTGGACGCAGCGCCATATTCCTCTGAGTGTGAGTATTTCGGGCAACGTACCTGGCTATGACGCTGCACCGGTGTGTTTCGTGTCCACGGGAGATTCCCATGAGTTGATCACCCGCATGATGGAGTATTTACAGGAAGTCAGTGCGGCTAGTACAGAACTATTGGTGTCCAAGTTCCAGGACGTACTGGACCAACTGGACGATCGAATTCCTATACCGGGTGTAGCGTTTAGTGACGATGAAGAGTCCGAGTCGGAGTCGGAGTCGGAGCCCGAGTCGCAGCCGCTGCAGTCGCAGGATGTGCCTTTACCGAAACCGTATGCGGAGAAATTGAAAGTGCGCTTCCTACAATATCTAGGCCAGTTACCGGTGCTAGGTTTCAACTCGGGACGCTATGATTTGAACATGGTGAAGGAATTTCTTTACCCCTACTTGGCCCAGGCCAATACCATGAAGTCCATCATCAAGAAGATCAATAATCATATGGCCCTCACTACCACATCACTGCATTTCCTGGATGTACGGAACTACTTAGCTCCTAATTGTAGCTATGATCAGTGGGTCAAGGCGTATAACTGTGCACAAACCAAAGGCAGGTTCCCTTACACGTATATATCAACGCTCGACCGTTTGCAGGAAACACAGTTGCCACCCCGGGATGCCTTCTTTGATGATT
>JAVTVY010022946.1:0-87627 GCA_036873755.1 Hanleya hanleyi
CCACTGTGGGTGTGTTTACATTATTTTTGCATGTACACATGGTGGGTCTCTCCGGAAAAGATGCCGGTCCGTAGTCGAAGGTGGTCGGGGGTGGCTTGCTTGAGGTCGAAGAACATATACCCGTGCTGAGGGGTTGTGGCATCTTTAAAGGCTTCCAACGCAAACGGTGTGCGGCCGGGATACATCTGTCTCGCCAGGTGCAGCGGTTGAGTGGTATCTCTCGGGTTTTTGAAGACCACCAGGTAGTGGGCATTTAAGCTGATATTCCGATGTTCTTTGTTTTTACTGAACAGATTCTGCACAATGTAGATGATGCTGAGCCGTCGATGATGGCTGCCTTTGGTAAAAAGTTGGGTGACCCGTGCATCCGTCTCCGCCATGAGATCATCCAGAACCACCAAGGTGTCGGGTTCCAAATCGGCCAGGTTGGGTAGGCCTTCCACGAACGTGATGTGGGGCATTGCTGCATACGCTTCCTGCCATTCTCCGTAACACCACGCGACTCGGGCAATGGGTGGAGTGATCATGCTGTCGGCGTGTTGAAGGAGCTTCCTGACGAAGTGCGTTTTGCCGGAGCCCGTCGGTCCTGCGATGACGCAGGTGAAGGGATGTTGCCACCGAGGGTCCATGGTTTGAGGTCTATCCGTTGTCGTGGTAACCCGCTCTTGTAAATTTCGTACGAGTGAACTGGAGTGGTGGCGGGTACAACGTCGGTCGTCGTGTTCTGTTCACGTTCAGAGATGGTGCTGGGAGTGGGTACAACGTGGGTGGACGGTTCACTGTGAGGGATGAAATCCGGTGGGTCTTGAGACGTAGTAGGTGTACTTGGTGTAAGGTAAGTAACGTACTGACATAGGTTACGTCGTAAAACACACCTCCGTACAACACACTCAGCAGGGTTAGCAATAGCACCCCAAAGACCACTTGCGCTTTGCGCGTTTTGCGAGACGCTGTCTTCGGAGGCAGCTGCTGTTGGTCCATAGCACTGGGGTCGGACGTGGAATGAAGGAGGACGGCAGTGGTGTCTGGTTTTATAGTCGTTTCACCTGGTTGGCAACGACCCAGGAATTGAAGGAACTGGGCCAGCCTTGCCATTTTACGAAATGAAACAGTTTGCCACGTCGACGTTCCGTTTTCAAAATCTGCTCCACCGTGTAGTAGTCTTGCTGTGTTTTACAACAGGCTGTAATTCCGTGTCGTAAAACGTCCCCAGCAACGTTTCCCCTTGGAGATCTTCCAGTTCATAGACTCGCCGCTGTCGGGGTAGGCGCCGTTTAATCAGGAAGTGCTCATCGCTCCAGTTGGGCAAGTAACTTTTCTCGAACTTGCCCTTGACTTTATTGATCCGTACAGGGTCCCCGACCTTGTACACCGCCTTCGTCGTTCGCTGCGATGGCCTGGGGTACAAGACACGCCGGACTTGGGCTTCATTGCGTTGGGTCACGGTAATGGGGGCTCTCTCTATACTTCGATGATAGGCTCGATTGTAACCCCTCACCAGTTTCAGGAGAACATCGATGTACCGCCTTGTATTCTTATAGGTGAAATATTTATACATGCGGCCTTTGAATGTCCTGTTGAACCTCTCCACCACGGAAGCCTTGGTCTCGTTGTACGTATGGAAGAACAACACCTTCTGTTTCTTGAGAAAGGCTTGGAACGGTCTGTTGAGAAATTCCGTGCCTTCGTCGGTTTGCAAATACAAAGGTTTGCGCCCGGTCTTGAAGGTGTCTTTGAACGCCGCTATGAGATTTGCCCCCGTTTTCGTCCGGATGGGTACCACCCACGCATACTTGGATAGGATATCGATGCACGTCAAGATATACCGATTCTCATCGTTGTGTTTGGCAAAGGCGCTCATATCCACCAAATCCGCTTGCCACTGGGCATCTATTCCTCCCACGATGACCCGGTTCCGTTGAAAATGGCGACGGACAGATCGATGTAAGGTATAGGTGTCTTGTCTTCTTAACCAATCTCGAACTTGGGCACGTTGTACCCCCTGGGGTTTGGCGGCTCGAGAGAGAGCCGACAATGCACTATAGGCTGCCGGACTGTCGGGACTGTAGTATAAGTTATCCAACACCTTCTCCCAGCGCTTCATGGTGACAAAATGATGATGGGCCCTGGCTCTATCGTTTATTTATAACGGGTATATCTTGGGCCGGAGTTTCTTTCTGATTTTCTTCGTGGACTTCCACAGTGGCCATGGTCAATGACCAGTCAAACTCGTCTGATGACCGCTTGATAAGCACTTCATCCACATCCACCACGGCATCTTCCAATGCAGACCATAGATCAGGGTGAAGGGTAAAATGCACTGTACCTCCATCTAGCCGAGCCAATTGAGCAAAAGAAAGGGCCGCGTCGGATGTACACATCGTGACACAAGTGGATGAGGTCGCCGTCCAGTTCACCAGACAACACCCGTTTGAATTTGGTCCAGCCCTCCCGGGACGGACGAATGTGAGCCGGGCACGGTTGTGTAGGGTCCGTGTCTCCTACTACCTCCTCCATGATATCGACCTTATCCGCATACACGTGCAGGAAAACCTCGGGGGTCAAGCTGAAATACGCCAGTACTATATGCTCCGTCATTGTCAGTACGTGAATGGTACCAGATTTCACTGTCTCTCGTATTTATAGGGAGAACCCCATGAGATCAAAGGATCAGGTGGTCATGTCATTGGGCTGACTGAGTGTAGCGGGGTAATCAATGGCATCGTCGTCGGGTTCATGTAGTTGTTCATGGGGTTCAGTCATTGGCCCCGCGGCTTCATCACGGATTTTTTCTTCTTCTTCATCGTTCTGGCCCGTCATGTGTGTGTGGGTGGCTTCATCAGGTGACACTGTCATTCCAGCCTCTGCGCATTCTATACATATAGTATTTTCTCCATCCGCTTTTTTTTCATTAGGTTCATCTAGTGCGTGTTCGATAGCATGAGCCCATGCCAATTGGTGGGGTGATCGATCGTCGGGTATAAATAACTGGTCCACCAGAGGGCCTATTTTCTCCAAGGCTGACCACAGAGAGGGAGTTAGGAGGAAACTTCGAGCCGGCTCTTGGTAGCGTCCCACCCGTGGGTAGAGCGCAGTATGGTATACGTAGTTGGCCTTGTCCAGGTGGATCAGGTGTCCGTCTAACTCTCCGCTCAACACTCGTTTAAACTTAGTCCAGCCATCACGCTCTAGTGTCACCCTATCCGATAGAGTCTCAGCGTGCTCAAAGCAAATATTTCCACAATCTTCGACCAGGGTCACTTTAGCATCATACACGTATAACTTCACATTGGGTGTAAGCGTCAGGATGGCTTGGAGTGATGACATGCTTCCTCTCAATGTCGAACGGAGAATGATACCCACTCTGTCTCTTCCCCTCGTATTTATAGGGCCTATTCTGTGAGAGGCGGGTCGTGTGCAGAGAATACTTTATCGACCACAGGAACTATTTGTTGCAAAGCCGTCTGTTAATCACTGTAGACGTCTCCTTTTTTCCCGACCGCCGCATTACGGACTTTCCCCTTCGTTCGCTCCCGTCACAAGTGTGTCGATCTCTTCCCGGGGTGACACTGACCCTCTAGCCGCTGTGCATTCTTTACATATAGGCCTTTTTTCCCGGCTGTAGTATCTGGTTTACAGAAACAAAATTCTGCCTTATGTAGTCTTTCATGCGGTTCAGCGAACGCGTCTTCTATAGCACGAACCCACGCTAATTGCTCAGGTGATCGATCGTCCGGTGACAATAACTGGTCTACAATAGGCATTATTTTCTTCAAGGCTTCCCACACAGAAGGAGTTAGGCTGATACTGCGCGATGGCTCTTTGTACCGGCCTAGACGTATGCGAAGGGATGGTAGGGTATAGACGTACATGGCATTATCCAGGTGGATGAGCTCTCCGTCCAATTCTCCGCTCAACACGCGTTTAAATTTATTCCACCCATCACGCTCTAGTGTCACCGGATTCCATAGCATTTCAGCGGGTGTCCAGTAAATAGCTAGATCGTCTTTCGCCAGTTTGACTTTATCTGCATACACGTATAACCGCACACTAGGTGTAAGAGGCAAGATGGCTCGTAGTGGTAGCGACATGCTTGCTCTCAATGTCCAACGGTAAATGATACACACTCTGTCTCTTCCCCTCGTATTTATAGTGTCAATACCACAGCGCCAGGGTGAATAGGGCACAGACTAGTATGAGGCCAACCAGCCGGCGCTGGTTCCGGCGTGAGCGCTCCTGGTCCATAGCGCGAGCATCAAGGATGGCTGTCATAGTCCAGTAGTGGTGAGTGATGGCACGCCTGTCCATCGAGTGCACTCTGTGGAGGACCGCTTCTGTGAACTCGTTCAGGATCTGGCGTCGTCCCTCGTTGTCGTCGCCATCTGCAAACATGGACCGGACCACTGCTCGGTAACCCGTGAATGAATTCACCACGGTGGCATACTGTAAAATGCGAGTCGCATGGGGCTGGATCTCCGCCATGGCTGTGTAGAAATGAAGGTGTGGGATACAGAGGGACATGTTTTATAGACCAGATGTAGCTCTACGGGTGTAGTCCGTGATACGTACTATTCTGATGGGTTAGTCCAAAAAAAGGGAGCAACAACAACAACAACAACAACAGATTACAGATCAATCCTTTTATTATGCGTGAACAACATAGAAATGCATGTACTGACCTGTCTGTGGGAGGTTTCCCACAATGGCGTTCACCTTCGCGTCTTTTCGTGTACGTCCGTGTCTTTTCGTTAAAGTCCGTGTATCTTCGGTAAAGTCCGTAGGCATTGGGCAAGGAAGCTTTTTCCCGAGACCGAATCACCACCAGACATGACTGCATCACCGCGGATGAATACATTCTTGCACTCACTCACACCACAGGTCGAGTGAGGTATCAAAGTGAAGCATAGGTGAAGGAGCATCTAATGGACTGGGTGTGGGGTTGACATATCGATAAAAAATGGATATGACCTTGAACTGATCACGTGACCTCCCCGTGATGACAAATACCCAGAACCAAGTCAGTACATGCATCCCATAGTCCCAGGTCACGCCCGATTCACGCAGACCGGAAGTGACGTCATACACCTGCGCACAACCGTGATGGAAAAAACCCAGAACCAAGTCAGTACATGCATTCCATACAGGCAGAATGCAGGCAGGCAAGCAAGGCAGGGATGCAGGCAGGCAGGCAGGCAGGCAGAGAGACAGGTCAGGTCAGGTAAGTCAGATTGTATACACCCCTTTCCCTAAAAATGGACTCCTTTTATATCCAATTGACCTCATTTGCATATTTTCAGGGACAACAGGCCGCCATTT
Organism: Hanleya hanleyi; assembly: GCA_036873755.1. Taxonomy (NCBI): domain Eukaryota; kingdom Metazoa; phylum Mollusca; class Polyplacophora; order Lepidopleurida; family Hanleyidae; genus Hanleya; species Hanleya hanleyi. Next base: position 5,317 of record JAVTVY010022946.1, read on the forward strand.
TGAAACACACCACCCTAACACACACAAACATGCCGCCATCTTGAAAACGACATAGGCAAAGACCTCATTTGCATATTTTCAGCGGACAACAGGCCGCCATCTTGAAAACGACCACCCCTAACACACACAAACAAGCCGCCATCTTGAAAACGACCACCCCTAACACACACAAACAAGCCGCCATCTTGAAACACATATGCAAATGAGGGCTGGGGATCGGGAAAGTGAAATGCTGGGGATCGGGAAAGTGAAATTGGCCGCCATCTTGAAACCGACCACCCCTAACACACACAAACAAGCCACCATCTTGAAACACATATGCAAATGAGGGCTGGGAAAAACCCATTACACACACAAACAAGCCGCCATCTTGAAACCGACCACCCCCACCCTACAAAAACAAGCCGCCATCTTGAACATATGCAAATGAGGGCTGGGGAAAACCCATAACACACACAAACAAGCCGCCATCTTGAAAACGACCACCCCCACCCTACAAAAACAAGCCGCCATCTTGAAACCGACCACCCCTAACATACACAAACAAGCCGCCATCTTGAAAACGACCACCCCCACCCTACAAAAACAAGCCGCCATCTTGAAACACACCACCCCCACCATACAAAAACAAGCCGCCATCTTGAATAAACCCAATGAACCCAATGACCTCATTTGCATAAAACTCATTTGCATCAACTCACGCATGCGCACACACACACTCACACCCCAAAAATAAATTCTGCGCATGCACAGTTGAGAGCTAAAGCGGGTTAATGCTTACTACCTACTACTTACGGTAAAGTATCGGATATCGCTCCGCAATAATGGCGACACACGATTCGCAAGCCAGCTTATGGAAGTGGACGCAAATGGGAGAGTTACAAGCCGATAAACGCCTGAGTAACGACTTATATCTCTGCTGGTTTTAGCTCATCTTCATTTATCAAGCAAATTTCTACGTTCCCACTTCGAAAGTTCGAAGTTGGAACGTAGAATTGGCTCGATATAATGAAGATGGTTTTGACTGGAATAGTGTTGAACATGGGCGAACATGTGTGTGGTATTGCTGTTATGAATTATTCTATTTTAGGAGACTATTCAGCAGATTAGGGTATACAGTAATTATTAGGAGTTTATCAGAGTCATCTAATTGCTTCTTGCTTTCAGGAACAAATAAGCATTTGTAAAGTCTCTTGTTGTCTTTGTTTCTAAGAACCATGATATAGTTCATTTTCTGCGATGCAGGTTGTCCAAAACTCCTAACCGTTCTCTGATGGCGGAAAGAGATAAAGCGGGCTAATCTCCATTCGGCGGAGCTGTCTCACGCTCTTCAAGATTGGGCGATTACTCGACCGTTTGAGGCATTTTTATCACGTTCAAACGAATATTGAAATGAAGTAAAGAAATAACTCGCTCCAGTATCCAACCGGAGAATTTTTATCGATAAATAAAATTTCCCTCCAGAAATTCGGCATGTCTGTATTGTTGGCCTATTCCCCGCTGGCAGTGCGTGGATGCGGGCAAGGGTCCCGGGGAACTCAAGTGATCAAAAGAGTAGATATAAATTAAGTAGATGATCTTGGTGTGATTAGATGTTTGGGTGAAATTTCCGGAATAATATTTATTTTAACACTTAGAATACTAATAAGAAAAAGACATCGACGGTCACAGTATATAAATTAATTTCTGCGCTATTAATCTCTGCATTATAGTAGATCTCTGCACCGTCGATGAAATTTTATTGAATTTAATCGAGCACAGGCATTAGGCCCGACATCCATTCAATGGCGACCATTTTCCCACGGAAATCCAAGCGGGAATAAAACAGCAATTTTAATAAGCGTCAGCTGGATTTTTACAAGATATACATGAAATGAAAATTTAAAGCACAAGCTTGTGTACTACAAGACAGAAGCGGTCAACAGTTTCAATGATGCCAGCAAGACATCTTACCCTTCTATCGTCAAATCCGTACGGATGAGTTGGAAACATGGTCAGTATATATATATCAGTCCGTTCCATCGTCTACTGGACTATGACCGTCACCAGTTCGATTCTCACCCTATGAATAGCTTTATAACGCGGGAGCGTGAAGGGACGAGTATGCAACGGAGCGAGAGTGCGAGAGAGCGAGGGCGACAACGCGAGAATGCGAGTCGAGAACGTGAGATTAATCTCGCGCGCGTTCTCGCCTCGCATTGTCACCTCGCATTTGTCTCGCTCTCCAGCCTCACTTTCTCTCATTCTCGCCCTGTGGAAAACCCGGGGGAGATAGGACGAGAATGCATCGGAGCGAGAATGCCACAAATTCATCGATTCTCGCGTTCTCGCTCCCTCTCAATTTCATTTACAAGCTGTCAAGACAATGGGGTGTGGATGAGAGAATGCGCCATTTGAAGATGTCGATTCTCTCGTTCTCGTTAAATTCACAGGGCGAGAACGCGGCGGAACGAGAATGCGACGGAGCCAGATTGCGACGGAGTGAAAATCCAAGAGTGTGAGGGCGACAACGCGAGAACGCGAGAATCGACCACTTTAAATGACACATTGTCGCATTCTCGAGTATGATTTTCCATACCATAACGAACACAGTCATCGCTACTCAAATCACTGTGGAATATACAGAATGTTTGTTACTTTAAAGCCGTTTCCTTTTTCCATGCCATAGTATTCAATGCAGAAACAAAGAAAGGTAATCTTTTATTTGATTTCCATCGGCATTTTGTGGATTTTATTATTTCTCTCTGAGCAAACTCAGTGCACATTTCTGGTGCAAAATATGCTTTAACCGTTATATATTGTTCAAAGTCTAACAGAGTATATACAGACTATATAACAAAAAAATAGTTAGCACCAAGGGCTGGTTTTATTAGCTCAATACAATAATAACTCAAAATGTTAACTTTGAGAAGCTGTGAAGAACACATGTACCCGAGTGACAAAGCCAACATGACCGTCAAAGCTCCTCGACGTCCCTGTGTTTTCTACCACAGCAGATTAACCTAATTAGACCAATCACAGGCTTCCTGTCATCCGTCATTCGCCTTGACCAGGGCCAACATCAAACCGAGGCTCCGGATACAGCTGGACAGATGCCCGGATGGACTAATCAAGCAGCCATTTGCCGCACGCTGTTTCATTATTTCCGCATCAATTCTCTGATCTACTGACCTTCGGTTGTCGATTCCCAGAGCAATACATGGACATGAAAACATTCTCTTTTACAGCGGACACTCTAATCAGTGTTGTTCAGCTGAAGCTGATTCCTTGAAGTGACTTTGAGTAAACTATCAAAAATCCGATATTTAGCAGACAGTCGTCACCTACAAAAGGTGTTTTTTTTGTGTTCATAATGATGTACAATACCTTGCTTGTGTGAATCTCTTAGCACATTATATCCATTATTTTAATCGGAGAAAACCATAAAATTCGTCTCGGAGAGGCCGAGGCAGTTTGAGTATAAAACGTTAAGCTTGTCTTTTCATAAGGTGTTTGATACTGCTGCAACTAACAGATACAAATGAAGCATAAACTCTTGACGAACCGGAAATATTTTTTCAACTTGAAAAAAGTGCTACTCAAGTTTGAGTGAAAATCAACTCATGTTTGATCAATTTCCTCCCTTACTTGAGTGATACATTTTTTAAAGAATAACTATGGACTTTCCGATAAAGCCCGCCCACTACCCCTTTACGAAAGAGTAACCCATTACGAAAGAGCACCATGCAAGAGTACGAATTTGAGTGTCCGTGTTTAATACTGCTGCAACTAACAGATACAAATGATGCATACACTCTTGACGAACCGGAAATATTTTTTCAACTTGAAAAAAGTGCTACTCAAGTTTGAGTGAAAATCAACTCATGTTTGATCAATTTCCTCCCTTACTTGAGTGATACATTTTTTAAAGAATAACTATGGACTTTCCGATAAAGCCCGCCCACTACCCCTTTACGAAAGAGTAACCCATTACGAAAGAGCACCATGCAAGAGTACGAATTTGAGTGTCCGTGTTTAATACTGCTGCAACTAACAGATACAAATAGAGCATAAATTGTTGACGAACCGGAAACATTTTTCAACTTGCAAAATTGTCATTCAAAAATATAATTTTTTTTACTATGTTGAATATATTTCTTTTCCGTCCTACGTGTATCAACAGTAACATCGACTTTCTGCTCTCTTAGAAAACTTTGAACTTCATCCAGGTAAGGGTGGAACATCTCACTCAAATTTGAGTTCATAATTCACTCAAGTGTGAGTGAAAGTCATCTCAAGTTTGAGTAGGATCAATTTTCTCCCTTACTTGAGTGAAATATTTTTTAGAGAATAAATATGGACTTTCCGATTACCCCCGCCCACTCTCCCTTTACGAAAGAGTACGGTACACAATTACGAAAGAGTACCATGTAAGAGTACGAATTTGAGTGTCAGCTGCACATGCGCTTGGGGCTGTAGATCATTTCCGTTGAACAGTGCATCGCGCGTTAAGAGTTGGTTTGCGTTTTTGATAACGCTAATCAAAAGATAAGCGCAACGAAAATGGAACCAATAAGCGAAACGAAACGCAAACTAAATGATAATCGAACCGATTGATGAACAGACAGACAATACTGTCACGATATCTCCATCAAAATGCAGCTAAACTTTAACCCTATCTGGCCTGGGCTTTTTGGAACCTGTCCAGGCCTGGGGGGGGGGGGCCGAAATGGCTCTCCTTAATTATTTTTCTTACCCCTTGAGTTAGGTGGCTGAAACTTATTACACTATACCCTTGGGTCAAGCTCTACCAGAAAATGTAAAAAAATCCAAGATGACCGCTTTGATGACGTCACAGTGACGTCATTTTCAAAAACGGCATTTTTGGTCGATTTTTCGGTCAGATTTTCCGAATTTTTTATTTTTGCAATTTCTCCACAAAAATTGCATGAAAAATTAGCAAATATTATTGTGATATGAAATAAAATAGTTTTTGCCCACTTTTCATCTCGGAAAAGCAGAAATTTTGAAGAAATATGACAAAAACATCACTTTTCTGGTACCCCACGTGGTCGCCATCTTGAATTTATCCATGATCCTCTGCTCGGGGGGTTATGCAAATAGGCTCAAAATGACTCCAATAAGATAAACTATAAAGTCACGGAGGTTCCTCTCTCTATTTTTTGCCGTTCCGGAGATAGTGCAGAAAGTTTGGTAGGGGGGGCCATAATGCCTCCCCCCCCCCCCCAGGCCAGGTAGGGTTAAACAAACCAATAACTGAAACGACAAACCAATAACCGAAACGAAAAACTCAACGAAAACCGAGCCACTAACGGCAATTGACTAATATAAGAAACGAAACGCAAATTGAACGATAAACAGGAATGAAAACCGAACCGAATTAAAACTATAGGACAGAATAACATTTCATGAAGGATTCTAGAGGACGAATTATCTGTCCTACAGCATAGGAAATTTTTATTCTGTCCTATCGGATCCCATCTATTAGGACAGAAACGTAGGTGCTATAGTATATTGTGGGAGGAATGAAAGTGTACATAAGGCATAGGAAGTCAGGGAGCAGTTCACACACAGTTCACAATTCACTCGGGTGGACCAATCATTATTTGGAATATGAACAGCATTCTGACATATATCTCCTAAATTAAGGCAGGTAGGGTCTTCATATTTGGCAGGTATACAACACTCGTCAAGTCCTACACGCTGACCTAATTAGTTTCCGCTTCTGCCACTAGGGGGCGGTGCTGTGAATAGTCGACTGAATAGCCTACTGGCCTTATCTCCTGATACGCAAAATCATCTATGAAAGGCATGTAGTCTTTCAATGTTCCTTGGTAAGCTGGGTCACCACGTCGAACGTCAAGTTTTGGCGTAAAATGCACTATAGAGGCATAGGAAATGTTTCTTGCGAACAAATCGATTTATGGTCACATTATTCTAGAAACGTATATCTTCCAATCAACCTGTAACCATCTGGGTCATCTATACGCGGTAAGACTGACCCTGGAATCGTGTGCATCTATTTTCAGCCTACTTTCGGCAACTGCAAGAGGGAGTTTCCAGAAATCAATACCACGTGACTTCGTCAGCCAATCAGCTAAAGTCTACCGACTTAACCCCAACGTAACTCGCCATTTTCGAGTCATGTGATGTCCTAATTGTTCAAAATTACAGATCCACCACACCTCGTCGATGATACGAAAGTTATACATACCTGTATATTTTATAAGCCCAGGCAATATCTGTTTCAGAAGTGGTATGAAAACCTGTAATTTATCAGATTTCTCGAGTTTGTTCTCCGCCGGATGAAGGCCGAACAGAATACGGTAAAGTACCGGATATCGTTCCGCGATAATGGAGACACACAATTCGCAAGCCATCTTATGGAGTGTAGGCAAATGGCTTCCAATTGCTCCAAGTGTATGGTATGAACACTTCTTGACGCAAATACGCGATCTACCGCCGCCCACAACTGTTCAATGGACTTGAAATTTGAGGACCTCGAATGATGTTTATGGGTTTGATGTGATGGATTTGATGGAAATAAACCAACATTCGACTCTGATACACAGGTGCTTAAATTTCCTCGCATACTTGACCTCAAACGCTGCCCGAACGTAAAAACTTATGTCCCTCGTGAATGCATTCTTGAAACGCCCCCGAGTGGCATTTTGTTGAGAGGATTACCTTGATAGATATATTGAAAGCCACAGTCAGTAATAAAGTGTACCGTATTGGCGTGGTGTAATATTTTACAAAATACATCTGGAAACGCTTTAATTGTGAAAATTAGTGAACTAGCTGTATAAAAAAACGTAATTCTGAACACCTTCAAAACTATAGCCTGCGGTATAACGGTATGCAAACTGAACCAGGCCGGTCAAAATTCTAAAAGGAAACGTCGCCATTTAGCGAGGTATTGGTCCCAGTGGGCTGTTGGTCCCAGTTGGTCCCAGTGGGGTGTTGGTCCCAGTGAGGTGTTAGTCCCAATGGGGCGTTGGTTCCAGTGAGGTGTTGGTCCCAGTGGGCTGTTGGTTCCAGTGAGGTGTGGTCCCATTGAGTTGTTGGTCCCAGTGAGGTGTTGGTCCCAGTGAGGTGTTGGTCCCAGTTGGTCCCATTGGGGTGTTGGTCCCAGTGAGCTGTTAGTCCCAATGGGGTGTTGGTCCCAGTGGGCTGTTGGTCCCAGTGGGATGTTGGTCCCAGTGAGGTGTTGGTCCCAATGGGCTGTTGGTCCCAGTGGGCTGTTGGTCCCAGTGAGGTGTTGGTCCCAGTGGGATGTTGGTCCTAGTGGGGTGTTGGTCCCAGTGGGGTGTTGGTCCCAGTGGGGTGTTGGTCTCAGTGAGGTGTTGGTCCCAGTGAGGTGTTGGTCCCAGTGGGGTGTTGGTCCCAGTGAGGTGTTGGTCCCAGTGGGGTTTTGGTCCTAGTGGGGTGTTGGTCCCAGTGGGGTGTTTGTCCCAGTGGGGTGTTGGTCCCAGTGATGTGTTGGTCCCAGTGGGATGTTGGTCCCAGTGGTGTGTTGGTCCCAGTGATGTGTTGGTCCCAGTGGGGTGTTGGTCCCAGTGAGGTGTTGGTCCCAGTGAGGTGTTGGTCCCAGTCGGGTGTTGGTCCCAGTCGGGTGTTGGTCTCAGTCGGGTGTTGGCCCCAGTGAGGTGTTGGGTATAGTACAATAACTTCTGGAAAAATCAACGGATTATTTTCAATGGTATGTGGGTACCTCGCCTCAAGATGTCGTTTGGGATTGTTTTTCACGCCGATCCGCATATAGGTGGCTCCAGTTGAGGCCAAGTTAAAATTTCGTTTCCGGACAAAAACTTTTGAAAACCTGAACAGATTCTTTCCAAGTGGTATCTGGGTACCTTGCCTCAAGATCTCGCTTGGAATTGTTTTTCATGTAAATCAGCCTATAGGTGATGCCACCTGGGGGCCAAGTTAAAAAAAATTTCTGGACGATAACTTCTGAAAAATGAACCGGTTCTTTCTAAATTTGGTATGTGCGTACCTTGCCTCAAGATCTCACTTGGAATTTGCATACCGATCCACCTATAGATTTATGTTCACAAGTCCAGGTAAATCCTAAATCCTCGCAGAGGGTTTACCTGAACATCTTTTTTTTTTATTCGAATGTGTTCTTGAGTCGATGCCTCTACACAATCTCGTACATTTCATCCCCCGCGCTTGTTTTGAATTAGCATGTCGGCATCCAAGCCTGCGGATTTTGCTTTGACTTCCGATGTCGATTTCAGTCTGACATCAAAGCAGTTTAACCCGCGATGACAATCAAACCTGTCCCATCTCATACCTCGCAGCGGATTGGCGTAATGATTGGTTTGATTTGGAGGAAACCCCTTGATATATTATATCCAAAACCGGTATGGGTAACTAACCAAGCCAGTGTATCGATCCTATCAGATCGATCGATACACTGGCACGCGAGGATGGTGTAGGTTGTGCCATCTAACCCTAACCCTGTGCCTAGCAGGAGGTACCTTGCCACATGATCTCGCTTGAGATTGAACTGAACTGGGTACTGAACGTTACGCTGCCAAGCCAAATCAGTTTTTTTGTTTTTTTGTTTTTTTCGCTCCATCTTTACGCCAAACATATGAAAATTCTCTTTCGCAGCGTTAACTTTTCAGACTTCTAGGATCTGGGATGAATTGACCAGGCTGACCTTACAGATAATCCAAAGGGACTTTCTGCAAATGCATTACCTTAATATTATCCGTTATTTTACTTCAAATATTGAATGAATGTGGAAAATATGAAAAGCAAAACTTTCTCATTCAATTCACTTTCCCAGACGTCTCTGTGGTGTCGAAATGAACAGTCGAGAATGTGTTTGCATTCGGGAATGGCTTAATATCCCCTGACTAGACCCGAGGGCATGCTCTCACTAAAGTGGCCGAGGACTTTAAATCCAGTCTTGTCGACTTTCTGTTATAATATATTTGTACCCGATTTAGCGGCGAGAAGCCTAATTATTACTCGACACGCTTTAAACTGACACCGATGATCTTCGATATTTGCACAGGGCAGACACCTTTATTTTCCCGTCATAATAACTCGCCTTAAATGACTTATTATGGGACCTTTTGCACGGTGATTCCGCCATATCTCGTTTCTATGTTCGCGCACACGGGAATTTTATCTCCTCACCTGAGAACATAAATAACCATCTTCAATCAGTCTAGTTTAGACGTTACCTGACGTGACCCTCCGTCTCTGTCTGACCTCATTTTGTCCGGGGTTTCTAGACTATTTAATGGACTGAAACTTTTTGAAAGATATGAGTGTCCTCTCAGTTATGTCATGATATCTGTGACTTTTTGACTGGGCTACCGTCAAACTAAAGTACGGCTAATTGGCCTACCATTGTGGATTTAAGCTCGATTTTATTTTTCAGTCTTGATATACAAACGACGGCTTTTCAATTATATGTCAGAAAAGATGGGTTTACAATACTTTATCCCTTGATTTGTATAGCCCAATGCAAAAATGTAATTGTCAAAAAGCGCCGAAACCAGTAATAATTCAACCAACTCACTGGGGCAAAATACCCCAGTCCCTTGTCAATTTTTCGGACATCACAGCGCCTCAGAACCAGAGATAAATATAATCCACACATCTGACAAGGTCTGTAGGTTTTGTCATGGACTCCATGGGGAAATATACTAGGATTGCTATTACTCAGCTGCTATAACCTTTAGTGAAATCATATCTCGACAGAGATTTGCCTGGGCCGGTCACCCCTGATATACGAGTAAAGTGGGCGTGACCGCATGTTGACGGAGTTGTCTTACATTTGGAAGCTGAAAGCCAACCCACATGTCCATAGCTGAGTAGCTTGAACGTTGTTATGACAGCTGACATCACCAACGCCGAGATCGGGATTTTTTTCTCGCCAGTGCGCTCGGTGTTCGTTTCTCGCAGACCGGTTTAAATGGTCAGTTCCTGTATGTATCACAACGAAATTTCGACTGGCAAGTTCCGGAGAGGTGCTTCTGACTATCTGAAGCTTAGTACTCGTAATAGGCGGTCGAGTACATATCTCACGATTTTTAAACGGGTACGTGCGAATGGCTATCGCTTTAAATGCGGGCCAAGTAATGTAAATCACATTGATGTTGTTTAATCCTTGCTCGATAAGTTGGTTGGTCGCAGGTGTTGTGCACTAACTTGCCCACATCTTTGTCTCAATGAGGTACTAGTCTAGTCAGATTTCTAGCTCGTGTACCATCACAGGCTGCTTGGGGTCGAGAGTATATGCAGCCATACTGTCACTCAACCACCTCGCTGGGGGTCTAATAACACCCCAGCCACCAGTCAGATTTTTGGACCGGATTCGGGGCCTTCGCGCACATCGCCGGCAGTGACATCATATATAGTAAAATAGATGTTTAACGAAAATTTTGATTACTTTTCAAGTCTGCATAATACCTCCGTTGACCTAGCGTTAAAAAGAATTATCTGGAGATAATTTTCCCTGTTTATCTGGACAGAGCATATGAAAAGTAGTTCGCTCATGTGCAACACTAAAGGAGTTGTTTGGTCGGATTCAAACTGAACCGTGCGTTGGTTGGTTTCCCCTATACGTCATAGCAACGTAGTAAAGGTCAACTTCCGCTATTGGAGGCAGGGATGTTATTGGAGCCTGCGAAATGGAGCATGCGCTGTGGGGAGGTTGACTGTCACTCTCTTCCACACAGTATACACAGTATGGCTGCATATACTCTGGAACGCAAGCAGCCTGTGTGTAGCATTCCTGTCCGGACTATACGATTCCGGTACCAGCAAATAAACAAAAAGCACGTGAGACAGAAAAATCGCGTCGATGTTAAATGCGCCACCTTTCCGGGTTTGTTTTGTACACATCTCATTCCTATACTTCCACGAACCTGCCCTTCTTCGCTACTGATAATAATTCCACTTCAGAATTTAATTTGTGTCCACATAGATTATCTTCCAAAATCTTTGATCTATTTGACCCCTGATCTTTTCAGATTTAGATAACTCCAGCGAAATGATTAACGAGAAATCGTTTGTAGAAATCCATAAAGCCGGGGTGGGGTATCCCAGATACAAAGATTATACCTTGACTCGCGTTGGGATATGCATAGACAGAACCGTTCTGGTATATATGAAATGTCGACGCAAAGAAATACATTCACTGTACTGGGCCCACAAGGGAATACCTTACCCATTCGCGGGGGACTTATCTAGTCTGGCATGCAACCGGAGTAGCAGTTTGTATTGACCCTCGTGTTGTCATCGTTGGTTTCGTTAATAAGAACATATATTTCTGCAAAACACATTTCTCGCGCCTCTACCACAATGGCAGTGGATACAGAAAAATTGCTAAGATAAAGTTTCTATCGATCCTCCCTCGATAAAATCAGGAATTGATCTATAACCCAGGAGTTAATGAGGCAGAGTGCTTTTAATAAATCTATTGATATACGGTACGCCCAATACAATGCTGAAATCAAAGTATGTCTCAGTAAACAAAACTATTCAAGATGAACTGGAATATAAGATTTTAAATAGGACTAGTTATATATTTACAGCCAAATCCTTTTTAATAGGCCTACATCTAAACCCAGCTTAACGAATAACGAATCCTAACCCGTTAGTGGTGCAGTGTGAGCCAACACAACACTTTAATATCATTTGTCGAAGAGCGCGAATCTGTCATGGACAAAGTTAATCTGGCTCTACGCATATTTAACCGGAAGAAAAAATACATAGGGGGTGAATAAGACCATTCTCGCGAGCCAGTTTATCGATCGATTTGTTAGAACCCCCTGTGAAGATTTAGGATTTACTTGGACTTGTGAAGATGGAATTAGACTTGCAAGTGTTAAGCCGATACGGTAAGGACGTCTCCGGGGAACACAATTCTCAAATAGTGGTAACAGTCTGCGACTATACATGAGAAAGATCTCCGAAAACCTATTTTATATTACCGCCCGCGGCCATATTTATTTATCCAGTGTAAGAAAGCGAGCAACAACATGTGATATTAACAGCACGTGACCAGTAGGGATTTCTTCTCAAACTTCCCACAGCCATGCTCCTTGCTCCTCACTCAACTTTGACACTTATGACAACATTGGGGACCTCTGTACCATCTACAAGAATATTTAGAAATCCACCGTCTCCATTATTGCGGATCGATCCGACAAAGTACAGATTTGAGAAATTCGGTAATACCACTTTAGATACCACTTTTGAAAAAATCTACTTCCACGGATCAAAGTAGCATTCATAACATTTAAGAGATGTTGAGGAACGACACTTTTTTATCAAGTACCAGTAGGGCATCACATTACTCACAAAATGGCGACGGGTGACAACATAGTTCATCTGACTGGCTGCGTGGTGTTTGTTTATAAGGCTTTCCAGAAATATCTGTCGAAAACAGAAAATAAAATCGCACGCATGCATTTAGAGGACGATAATGATAACAAAATAAAACCTGCAATAGCAGAAGTTATCCCCTGGCCCGCTTTTTGCTTGACCGTGTAACAGCCACAACTGTGAATCTACATGGTGTACTACTTCTTACATTAACATTATATCTCATTATATCTCTGAGAGCTATTGGAGTATCAGGTGACCGAATACGGCGACGAATCTTCAGGAATAGTCACGTGACCAAACATGGCCGACGTTTCTTTACAAATTCAAAAACATATCAATATGACGTCAACATACATGATTCTGTTCGAATTTCTACCCCCTGGTGTCCTGATAATGATCCCCGAACCGGTCTCACAACCCCCTCTTCATCCCCCTCCTCCTCCTTGTCCCTGACGTGAACCTGAACCTTGTCCATCTCCTCATCATGTTCCTGTGATTCCGGAGCCCCTATTTACACTACTACTGGTAGATACAACGCGGCGAACAAGACCGATAACGGTGTTTTTCCATCTTAATCTTGAAATAGAGATGGCACCGAAATATTGAACAAAAGAATATTACCAGTGGAATTCCAGGCCAGTGAGGAAGTGTCCCCTAACAAATCATATCGTCATCAAATGGAGCAAACAAATGAATGAGTCGTATATTGAATGGCTTATATGTAACAACATAGCGGTACGAATATCTGATGTATCCAAAGTTGAAGGGGTTACACGAACCCTTGATATCTAGAGAATAGGCATTTATATATTGTCACTTTGCATGTAATACGCTTGTTTTGTTGGGCTTAAGTGTGTAAGTTTGAGGTGGAAGACTTCAAAGTCAATTTGCGCGTTTATCTATCTAAACACCACTTTGGTCCAGCTTGCCTATCTTAAAATACCAGTGAAGATATAAACTTACATTTTGAGTTGATCTTTTAACCAAACACTTCTCTGGAACCGTTACTCCTAAGTGGATCCTATATAAGTGCCTTGATTGGTTATTTTGTCTCCTTGAGACAGTTTTTCAGAGAATTGAGCGCCTTTTACCGGACTACGTGAATTCTTTATACTATGATCTACTATTTAAGGGATGATATATATATATATGACTTCTTATATTCTTTCGGAAATATATCATAGCATTGATCCAAGTGATTTCTTTTGTAATTTTATAAATATATGTAATAAATAACAGGCACATACCGTAAATTAAACGTTTAGATTGATAGAAAGATACACTGCGAAAAAAAAATTGTTGACGCTATTTTAGCACCAGAAATTTGTTGAAAAATCACACAATTTGTGTTAAAATCAACATGAATTGGTGTTGAAAACGATACGATTTTGTGTACCGGTAGATATGCTGATTCCAACGCGAAATGTTTGTGTTGAAGCCATTTTAGCACCAAATTGTGTTAAAAACAACACAATGTTTTTCGCAGTGTACACTGTAAGTTTACAGATTTTTTTGTGCAGTTTTTCTTAATCTGTGTACATGTATATAAGCGTTGCATTTATTCCAGGGAAATATTAGTTTGAGCCAAGAAAATGTTAAATGCGAGTAAGGCAAGTGTTATAGATAGGCCTACTGTAATATCGGATCAGAAATCTTCTAAAAGTATTGGGGCACATGATACGTTCACTCCTTCACCTTATCCGTGTTGAAGTCACCAAATGAACAGAATTTTACAAGATTCTTCTCGTATTTTACAAATGTTAAAGCATTTCTGATTCCCCGATTCATTAATCATTACACCGTGCGATGATTTACGACCATTTTGACACGCGCATCACGAAGGCTACATAAAACAATGCCCTAGGGCCATTTTCTTGTAGGAACATTTTATCTAGAAATGCTCACGACGTCAGGGTGATTTATGGAGTTTTAACAACGTCAATAAAAATAAGTAAAAAGTTGAAAAAATTGCGATGTGATCCGACACAAATGGAGAAATGATAAATGACTCTTTAAGACATTCTAGCTAAAGAGGCTACTTCTCCCAGAAAATGGATGGTAACATTTCAAGCAGATGACGTGTACTATCATGGGTACTTAAAGTTTGTCAGTGATGTGAAGGTAACCATCTACATTGATAAGATAAAAGAATCTTTTCACCGGTATATTTGATTAAATATTTAGTTCCATCTAGGGCGATTATGCCCTTATCGTCCGACCAGGTACAGTAGAACTCGGTTGTGTTTCCTGGGACTCGTCCACGCGAGTCTTCCCTCTTAAAATACGGCGCAGTAGTTTTGTCGCTCACGACACGTCAGATTTTCTTTCCATACATGTTTGGAAGGAAGCCAATGATCGGAAAGAATATATTGCCAAATGCAATGTCGCCAAGTGAATTGCCTGTTACAATTCACTGTTGCCATATCTTACATACAATCATGTGTTGCTTCCGGTCATTGCAGCGGCTGTCTGGTAAACAATCAGACGTCCTTGTCGATTCAGTACTGTGTGAGCTAAAGGATCACTTATTGACTTTCAATGCAACTGATTTCTATTTTCCTCCATTTATCTATTCACAACAATAGTGTGGGCTGCCACACAGTTACAGTCGCGACATCAACACCCAATTCTCCCTGCATCGTCAAAACATAAGATTTGTGGTTAGCCTGCATGGCCATGTAGATTTCTCAATTTCTAGATAAAGCTTGTGAAATGTTTAATATTTATGTTTTGTCGGAGACCTAAAGACAAAAATCATTCCAAAAATCTCACAGGACATGAAAAAAGGATAGGGCAAACATCGCTGAACGATCGCAGATGATGCGGTTAATACTTTACCACAGGCCCTCAAAACAAGAGTTTTGGGGGGGGGAGGGGGTGCGGGCGGTGGTATTACGGTGAAGTGTCGAAATATGGGTCTCTATATATAACCCCATGCTTTATATAAAAAAACTTTATATAAAGCATGGGGTTATATATAGAGACCCCATATTTCGACACTTCACCGTAATACCACCGACCACACCCCCAAAACTTTTGTTTTGAGGGCCTGTGTGCTTTACATAAGCAGCAAGCGTCAGGTCGGACATTCAATATTCAGCCGTCGTCCATAAAAGAATTTCAGCGTCATTAATCGAAATACCTATTGTGTATGACAGCACCAATTCCAAAAGTGTATGAAATAAAAATAATTTAAAAAAGATGGTTTCATACAAGAAAGAAGCGGTCAACAATTTTGAATGATGCCAGCAAGACATCGATGTTCTTTACATAAAATCCCAAGCACTGATCGCTGACTAGACCTGTGCTAATCGGAGTCAGGACAAGGAACAACAATATAAAAATGGCTCATGCGTGATGGGTCAGAAGCTTTAGTACAGAATGACATATCTGCTTGAGCTGACCATTCATATTGGTTGACAAACCCCTCTAAGCATTTCCTTTTTTCTCTTCAGGCAAAAGTCGCTCATTTCAGATCATTTCATCTGTACTTTCTGCAGAAAGGATTTGGTGGCCAAAATCCAATAGCTCAATAGATACCGAAACCACCTCAGACCTACATCCATCCTACTCTGGAAGGACCATATTTGAGTAGTATAAGCAGGGTAAATCTCTTATCATTTCGGTGGGTAGGGAGGGAACATGTGGAGGGAAATGTGGAGGGAATTGGGGAGGGAGTGACGCCACAGTGCTTGGACCTTTGACCTTGAGTTGCTATGGCAACATGGAAAATAGAGGGAAGGTCCCCTGATGAGCGGGGTAGATATAAAAATTAGGATTTTTCCTGGAACCTTAAAAGTCCGTATTAAATGAGTCTTCGTAAGGTAACATCGATCCCCCAGCGGGTCCTGGCCTGTCGCGAGTGGGTTACCAGGTCAAGTGCTCCACTGAGACATGGCTGTCCCCATACACTAACCCACAGTGAGCGACTTGTGGACCCTGGAGTGTATCCAGAATCCATGAACTAAGGCATACTGGTGATGTGGGTTGATCCACCATGATAGAGTTACCTCCCCTCCTGTGTACAAAATTGTTTGACTGAGTGAGTGAGTGAGTGAGTGAGTGGGTGGGTGAATGGGTGAGTGAGTGAATGAGTGCCCGTGAGGCGTGCCCAACGCCCGCCTTAGCGCAGTGACGCTGGTGAATGAGTGAGTGAGTGAGTGAGTGAGTGGTCATATAAGGTCTTTTGTAAACCATTAGCCTCGGTCTGTAACCACCCTCTGATGCATAGACAAGAGACACCAGAGAGTCTACCAGCTATGGGTCCGCCAAGTGGAGTAGAGCATCCCTATACCATGACAGTCAGCAGCCCTGCGGGCTACAAGATTACAGAATATGAGCTCCGTCCCAGGGATTCCTCACGATATCGCTCAAGCATATTTCTTCGACCCAGAACATACCAACGTGGTAGTGCTAGCTGATCTTATGGGTGCAGCTGAGGACAATTCAAAGGATCCCATCATCGGAATCTATCCGTCATCTATTTAACCCAGAATCTCTTTCCTCAGGGGAAGGCGTCCAGAGATATTGCCTTGAACTGCCAATACTTCGTGTTGTTCTCCAATCCCATCGATAGTGCGCAAATCCGTGTATTTGGTAGTCGACCATTTCATGCAGGCGTTGCAAGCCGCGACAAGCCGTCCGTACGGCTACCTGTTCGTAGACTTGAAAGCCCATACCCCCGAAGATCGCCGATTGACGACCCACCTGTTACCCGGCGAGGGGTCACCACAAAGTCAGAATCTGCTAACTTCACTCCATCCACCGAGTCCACACCTGGCAGCGCCCGTCCAGTGGGAAACTACCCAACCGCCCCCCTTCATACCACCAGCACAGGATTACTCTCCAACCATGAAGGACCAACCCAAACCCCGAATGAACACAATGTAGACACAAGGCTATGAAGGGATTTGTTCAACGAAAGCATGGACGCCGAGATGGGCGAGACATCGGAAGCCAAAGAAAACAAGTTTCACGCCATAACACATTGGTACCCAGACTACGACGGGCTTTACGTCGGCAGTATGTCGACCTCGTGACCCATATGAAATTGCTGAACAAGGACCCGGTCCATAGGAAAATCGAAAGAACAGCGTTGATGTTGAAAACCCCAGGCATAAGCGTATGTCAAAGCGATGGCTCAAAAGAAACACCTGATTGAACGCATCATCAAGATCAAAAACGTCTCATTATAAACACAAGAGACCATTCTCCTCATGTCACCATGATCACTATCCACGTCGACAAATGTAGTGGATCTAATTTATGACCGATATGGTGTTGGCGCCCGACCAAGCTCGGCGTCTATGAAAGCAGCCCTAACCGTTAGACGAGCACAGTCGACGCTTAACCCTTCAACATGGCTTATCGTTCCCTTGAGTGTGGACGCACCTTTACCAGACACTACGATATGATGGGGCACCAGAGGAATATACATCCAGACACCGAGTAGCTAGAAGCTGATGAGCCCATAAAGGGAGATAATGATGCCGAAACAGAAAGGCTACGTCCTAAGGAAGTCCGAGTGAGGAAGAAATGGTATCTACCTTTTGGGACTTATTGTGACAACGGTCATTAATACTAACGCTTCGGTAATCGAGAACGCCGGACAGGATAACTTGCAAGAGGCTTACATCCGAATGCACCCGACCATCAGGAAAACAGCCATGGCGATCTATGAACAGTATAGCCTACTACGCTTGAACTGAGGTCCATCATGAAGACCAATTGTCACTTGGAGAAGGATATGCGGTTACCACCCACCGCGGCCCTCGAAAATGCGATAAAAATACACAAACAGCTGTTCCGGGACGGTTCAACGGTATCCAGGACTTCCAGACGACGTTTAGAACAAACGGACAAGAGCGACCATGATCGAAGATTGAACTTTCTGATTGGACAAGCGCAGCCGAGAATACACTTAACTGGCAAGAACGGCCATGACCGAAGATTGAACTTTCTCAAGGCAGCATACTTGAATTGTACACACATCCACAGCGGCTCCCCCAGCTTGGGTGTGCTGTGGTGGGGGGTATAATAAAATGATTGTCATATCATCCTTGTTGGGATACATCCGCCTACGTATGTGTCTGTGTGCGTGTGCGTGTGTGTGCGTTTGTGACTCACGCAAACACTAACACGGGCGTTGGATGTGTTAAGGCGGGTGTTTCAATGGCGCACCTGAGCGACTGCACTTTGTATACTATATATGTATAGCTGCTCGCCTCTCCCCACTATAGGACTATAAAATCCATGCTCCGCTTTTTTATATTGCATTTAAAATTCATAATTTTGTATTTTATTTTACCTTCTAATTTCATCCCTAGGTAAATATGTACAATTTATTTTCTATTTTTATGTTGCTGAGTGTTTTCTGAGGACGACCTGATAGAGTAAAAAGCAAACCATTCAGTTATTGTGATCGCTAATGTATTCAATATGGTTACTTTGCCAGTTTCCTTATGCTTTTTTGAATTTAATTAAGCTTTTCAGTATAATTGATCTCATATCTTTCATTGTCATGGTGAAGGTAAAGCCCAGCAAAGATGAAAATCTGTATTTGAGAGATATGGTTCAAATGCCATTCCAAAATCGATTAGTATAGCGAACAATCTGAAATTTGGATGTTTTTTCGTTTTTTCCTTTTGTAAAATCCATACTATCGAACATTAACCCACGTGCTCTCTTCAACGAACCGCCCTTTTATGAACAATCTTCTTGCTCAATCCATCATCTTTCCTTACATATATGATTCTTCTGCTATGCAAGCTGAAAGAAGCTGATAATGTACATTAGGAAGTGTGATCAGCCTCCAGTCTTCAAGACTCAGTTTGGGTATTAAACAGTTTTTCTTTATCAAATCCATAATTTACACTAGCTACCAACACGAAGCAAATGTCTCTTCAAAAGCTTGAATAATTCTAGGGTGAAGCCATCAGAACTAGGGGTTTTACTATTTTAAGTTCATTTTAAAGCGGAAATGATTTCGGGGGTCCTTCCAGGTATTCAGGTACCAGATCAGATAGTATATACAGTTTTAAAATCTAGACTATCCAAATCCAAATGTATGTATCATGTACTCATATTTGGCTTGGTAGAGTTTAGTGTAGAAATATTTCGCTCCTTCTAAATTTCTTGTTGATCTGTAAGGATACGACCACCAGCCTCTATTCTGGGGATAGCCTTATTCTTGTACCTTTCATTTCCGCATTATTATATTTATTACGGTCATAACAATCTTCTTCGACATGTCAATAACACATTACTAAATATCTAATTTATATATATTTATGAAACTAATTCGATTTCTTAAAGAAACACGTTTCAGTTAAACACGAAAGGGAAATATTAAAATTATTAATATTTATTATAAACATTATAACATTTGTATTTAACAACACCAATAAACGTAAGATACACTACAATGACGTATGAATGAAAGGTAGAAACCGTGGTGGCATTAAAATACTTGCTCATGGAATAACGGCGTGAATTATCAGTCCCATGTCTTCCCAGGTCTTCTCCGTCTTACCTCACCGGTCCAGATCTGAACAGACGATGTGACTCTCTCAGCCAATCAGCGGTGTAACAGACAGCGGTGTAGTATTCTTTGCTACCTAAGTTAAACTGGGCTAAATGTCGACTTCCTGCCGTCAACATGACTAGAAGAATATACATGGGTATGAAGGTACCTATGCGCCTGAAGCCGATGAACCAGCTGATAACGATGCAGCGACTGCTGACACTGAGAGTTTTTCCAATGATACGGAGGGCTCGTTAGCTGATACGGAGAGTTGTCCCAGGGAGGCCTGAGAGACGAAGAAAAGAAACCCACGAGTGTGAGTGTGAGTGAGTGGGATTTAACGTCGTTTTCAACAATTTACGGTCATATCATGACCGAGCCTACACTTGCCGGAACACAGTTCTTATTATCCTGGACCCAGTTACCCATCCATGTATTGACCGGGCTCAACTTTGCTTAACTTTGGTGATCTGAAGAGAACGCGATACTCCGTGCCTGCGATCGAATATGCAGTACTGGATAAATTACAACAGGCTAACATCCACATGCGGCGTGCTCACATCAGAAAAAAAAACAGCCATGCCGATCTGTGAAGGTATAGCCTGCTGGCGCTTGAAATGAAAAGCGATCCCAGGTACCGAACCAGCATGAAAACCAAGCGTCACTTGGAAGAGGACACGGGGTCACCACCCACAGAGGTCTAGAAAATGCAGTCACATTTTTTGAACAGCTGTTCCAGGATGTGAGCCCTGTAGCCAGTTAAATCATTATTGTGCTGCCGTTTAAAGAAACACAGATGTCGAATGCATGTGGCAACGTAAAAAATCTTACGAATTACAAGCGTCTAGTCCGTCATTCATAATCCAGCCGTCGTCCATTAGAGAATATCCGCGTCCATAATCCAAAGACCTATTCCATTTCCATATAACAGTATTAGCACCAAATTCAAAAAGACAAAAGTATACATAAACATAGGCTTGTTTCCTGCAAGAGAAGCGGTCAACAATTTTCAATGATGCCGGCAAGACATCATGATGTTCCAAAATATCAAATCCGTATCGCTGATCAGTATTCTTAATCCATAATATTCGTTATAAGAGTCGTCATCTAAAAATGATGTACCTCAGTCACGCTTTGATTGTGACTGTTCATATGAGTACCATGAGGATCTTGAAGTACATGGGCTCATACGGCCCCTAACCCCGGGTTAAGCGGAATTAGACACATGTTACGAAACGTAGCCCCATAGATCTTGCACGCTACGTTCGTATTTTGCTATCAGCATGCGATATGTATCGCCAAATTTGAGAAACTTTGAGTGGAGGCGCTTGGTGGAATAGCCCTGTTTTATAAGTTTCTGCAACAATGTTTTGTGACGTTGATGGCAAAGGACACATTACGTATAGACATGTATATACTTGGGATTTCCCGACTCTCTATATTACTATTCCCCTTCAGGACCTCATTGAACACCTTAGTTCATTAATAATATCGGTGTTCTATTGCAGGTGAACGATATCATTCTTGAGATATTTCCTTTTTTATACAGAATTGTTTGAAATTCTCATGTGAAATTCGGCAATATCACATACCAACAGCGTATAGGTATCCCAATGGGCAAAATTTGTGTACCACTTTTAGTAGACATATATCTGTTCTTGTATGAATACGCCTATATATATAACTATTCCAAGGCCCGTTTTTTTTCATTCACCAGACGATCTCTTTACCATTGGATCATAATCCCTATATTAGCCATGCCATGATGTATATATATATATACTTAACTTCACTGGATTTGGAGGAAGCCACTGATAGACCAGGTGCGATAGATCATGGGATGTTTCTTTGTTTATAGAGTTGCTTGAATTTCTCATTAAAAATATCTATGTGAAATTTGGCAACACAATATATCAATAGCATATAGATATTCCAATGGGTACTAATTGCGCACCCCTGTTGGCTGACCTGTATCTGTTCTCTTATGAATATGACTATATGCAGGCGCTTTCAAAAACCGATCAATTCAAAGCCCGTTCCTTCTCATTCACCAAACGCTATATAGACGATCTTCCCGCTATGGATAATCGCTATATAAATGACGCAGTGAAGGATATATATCCACCTTCACTGGATTTGAAGGAAACTACAGATAGCCCTACAGGCACATCATATTTAGATCTACATCTCTACAAAAATGAAGCGGACATTCTCTCTCGTCGACTTTATGACAAAAGAGATGATTACAATTTCGACATCGTAAACTATCCCTTTCTGGACAGTAATATTCCAGTGGGACCTGCATATGGCGTATACATATCTCGCCTAGTAGCATTTGCTAGATCCTGTGTTAATTGTGACGATTTCAATCAACGTCACAAAACATTGTTGCAGAAACTTATGAAACAGGGCTATTCCTCCAAGCGCCTCCACTCAAAGTTTCTCAAATTTGGCGATATATATCGCATGCTGATAGCAAAATACGAACGTAGCGTGCAATATCTATGGCGTTACGTTTCGTAACTTGTGTCTAATTCCGCTTAACCCGGGGCTAGGGGCCGTATGAACCCATGTACTTCAAGATCCTCATGGTGCTCATATGAACAGTCACAATCAAAGCGTGACTGAGATACACCATTCTCTAGATAACAACTTTAGAACGATTATTATGGATTAAGAATACTGATCAGCGATACGGATTTTATATTTTTGGAACATCATGATGTCTTGTCGGCATCATTGAAAACTGTTGACCGCTTCTCTCTTGCAGGAAACTAGCCTATGTTTATGTATACTATGATTTTCTTTTTGAATTTGGTGTTAATGCTGCTGTATGGAATATGGAAAAAGCCTTTGGATTATGGACGCGGATATTTTTTAATGGACGACGGCTGAAATATGAATGACGGACCAGACGCTTGTAATTACATCTTCATTTTGTTCAAATGAACAGTCACAATCAAAGCGTGACTGAGATACATCCTCTTGAAAACGATTTGGAAATTCATTTGGATAAAGAATAATGACAGTTGATTGGGATGTTATGGGAAGAACAGCATCATGTCTTGCTGGCATCATTAAAAACAATATTAGGAAACCATCTTCTGGGGATTTTTGTTGTTGCTTTTCATACACATTTGGAATTGGTGCTAAATGTAATTCGAAATATGTCTCTCAATTATTGACGCGGAAATTCTTTCATGGATGATGGTTGAATATTGAATGTCAGATCTGACGCTTGCTATGTTGCCGCTACTGTATTTCGACCTGCCAGGAGACGCTTAGCGTGGACCAGAGCGAACGGACGATGATCGCAGATAAGCAGGAACATGACCGAAAAAGACTTTGGCAAGTGCAGTTTTCTCAACTGGCAGTTTCTAACTGGACAAGGGTACACACTGAGCGCGGCTATCCCAATTTGGGTGTGATGTGATGGAAGCGGTAATAGAACGCATAATATGCAATAAGCTTGTTGTTGTTGTTGTTGTTGTTGTTGTTGTTGTTGTTGATTTTCTCTCGCCCATCTGATTTCGACATTCAGGGATAATATATATGTGTGTAGGGGACCTTCCTTCCCAGCGTTAAGGCGTCACTGCATTAGGACGGGCGTTGTGGGCGTTACCGCGTCACAACGGAGGCTGTCTTCGCGGACCATAATTAGTCCCTCTGAATGCATAGTTATAATATCTGTGAAGTTCTTTTTCACATCTGAAGCTAGACTCTGTGGATATGCGAAACAGCTATACCGGAAGTCCTCCACATCTCCGTAAAATTTCCGTAAAAATGAGAAAAGTAGTAGGAAAGGCTAAATTCAGTCGTAAAAATGATCGCATCCTCCGAGTTCGCAAATGATGGTCAAAAATGATAGTTCGGAGTGACGTCACTATGACGCCACAGATGACATCACATCCGGTCACGTGATTTCCGGTGACATCCGGGTCAAGGTCACATACCGGTCAAAGGTCATTTCCGGTCACGTGACGGCAAGAGTTATCTCCCCCTACATAAGACCCCAGTGACTTCCAATGTTAATCTCCGGGGAATGCATGTCTGGGGTAGGAGTATTAGAAAAAAAAAATTCTTGTGGATTTTACTATTGGGTGTGGCATCTTGTTTTCTTTGTCTCGTGATGTTGAACAAGATGGGAGGGATCTCGAGGTCATGGGTTGAATTTCGCTGAAAAGTTTAGGCAGGTCTGAGGTGGACATGTTAAGTCCATTCAGGCGAAGTGGATAATGACTTGTTCAATGTTAGTCCCCATGGAGAACCCACTCATGGACATTTGCAGTATGGGGTCTGCCCACTTGTTTCCTCTGTCTCGAGCTGTAGAACGCGATGGGAGGGGTCTCGAAGCCATGGGTTGAATTCCGCTAAAAAGATATCGTGCGCATGCGTAGTGAATATGCAGGCTTGAGGTGGACGTTTTCGGGTAGCGGTGGACCAATATTGGTTCTTAATGGACCGTGTGAGGTGTCGTATGGAGCATTCGTGGCGCGCATGCACAGACAGGAAATTTTGGGAAAAGGGCATTGAAATGGACGTTTTTGGAGTCGAGGTGGGCCAATAGTGGTCCGAATGGGTCGGGTGGGGTATCAGTTTGAAGCCCTCGTAAGGTAGCGTCCAACTGGGCTGGTGTGAAATAAAAGTAGTGCAATGAACAGGCACAGACAGGGAATTGTGGGAAAAGGGCACTGGGATGGACGTTTTGGGATCGAAGTGTGCCCATATTGGGAGTACTGGATCGGGGAGGGTATCCATGTGAAGAGCTCCTCCATGCCGATCAAGACATGGGTGGGTGCATGTAAAACTTTCCGCAGAAAAGATCCGGAAACGGGCTTTACACCTGTTGAGTCATAGAAATGGGAATGTTGTTGTTGTTGAGGTAGTGTAGTCTCTCAATTCCTGACGCCAAATGAAGGCAAGTAATCCAGTTGCCCCTTAGTAGTAGGGAAAACAGAAACTCAGTATATTTGCCCTATGACCTTTGTGGAGAGTTTTACAGTAACGCCATAACGCCCTATCTTAACGCCTTAACGCCGTAACACCCTAATATCTTTTATACCTAGTTCCATAATGTCTTAACGCCATGATGCAGACACTTGAGAGAAATAAAGATCAATACGTTCACAAGTGTTCATATCCCCTCCATCACATCATATCCACGCTGGGGGAGCCGCGTTGGGCATGTTTGCAATTCAAGTATGCTCTTGTCCAATCAGAAGCCCCCATTTGGGGCTGCATCTGTCATATTCGTTCTTGTCCGTTAAATGTATTCTCGGCTGCTCTTGTCCAGTCAGAAACCGCCATTTCAAAATCCTCGTCGGGCAGGCCAGGATACTGTAACGGCAATATGTCCCGGAACAGCTGTTTGCGCATTCTGGTCGCATTTTGCAGGGCCTCTGTGGGTGGTAGCCCCATATCCTCTTCCAGTTGACGCTTGGTCTTCATGGTGGTCCTTTGCATGGGGTTGCCTTTCATTTCAAGCGGTAGCAGGGTATACTGTTCATAGATCGCCATGGCTGTTTTCCTGATGCTGGGGCGCATTGGATGTACGCCTGTTGTAAGTTATCCTGTCCGACGTCCTCGATCGATGGAGCATGAGTATTAATAGGTGCTGTCACAATACGATCCCCAAAGGTCTGTTCTCCCTGACTCAGGCTTTCCTGCGACGTAGCCCGACTATTTGAAAACAAGCTCTCTATATCAGTGGATAGATTCTCAGCAGTGTCTGCTTCGGTATCATTCGGCGGACTCGCAGAATCAGCTGGCATCTGCATCGGCTTCTTGTGCCTCGGTGTCTTCAATCCCATGTATATTATTCTGATGTCGAATCATATCATAACATCTGGTGAATGTGCGTTCGCAATCAGAGCAAGTATAAGCCATGTTGACGGTTGAACGTCGATTGTGCCCGTTTTGGGGATACGCTTGCTTTTGTGGACAGTAATGTCCGCCAATGCCCAGCTTAACGCTTCCACGCCCTAGTGGAATAGCTGAGAAGCTCTGATTTATTCTAGATATTCCATGAAATTGACACTAATCCATCGAAATGCAGGGATACCCGTCGACGCCTGTCATTAAGCCTTAACGCCTTAACGCCCGTCTCAACGCATTAACGCTCTATCTTAATGGATTAACGCCCGTCCTAACGCCTTAGCGCCCGTCTCAACACCTTAACGCCCGTCTCAACGCCTTAATATCCTATCTTAACGCCTTATCCTAACGTCTTAACGCCCTAGCTTAACGCTTTAACGCGCTACAGTAACACCTTAAGGTCTTATCAAAACACCTTAACGCATGTGTGTACACCCATTTTATTTTGTACCTGTCATATTCGTTCTTACCCGTTAGGGGTATCCTCGGCTGCTCTTGTCCAATCAGAGAGAAGCTACAGAGCTCTTGGAGCTCGGAGCTCGGAAGTGACGTCATCGCACGCATGCGCACGCGCCTGTGGTGCACCCTGTACTCTATAGCCGGTAGGGCATAGGGTACACCAGGGTGCGAGTGCATCACAGGTTTGTGCGCATGTGTGAGATGACGTCACTTCCGAGCTCCGAGCTCCAAGCTCCGCCTCCAAGAGCTCCCAGTTTCACGAACTTCGAGCTCTTAACCGCTCCATCACACAGCTCCGAGCTCTGTAGTTTGCTCAAAGGGCGGCTTCTGATTGGATAAGAACAACCGAGAATACACCTAACGAGCAAGAACGAATATGACAGGTACAACATATAATTGGTGTACCACACATGTGTTCAGGCGTTACGATAGGGCGTTAAGGCGTTACTATAGCGCGTTAAGATAAGGAGTTAATGCGTTAAGATAGGGCGTTAAGGCGTTGCAACGGGCGTTAAGGCGTTGGGACGAGCGTTAAGGCGTTAAGATAGAGCGTTAAGGCGTTGAGACGGGAGTTAAGGCGCAACGACAGGCGTTGCATTTCGATGAATTAGTGTCAATTCTATGAAATATCTAGAAAAAGTCAGAGCTTCCGAGCTATTTCACCAAGGCATTGAGGCGCTAAGATGGGCTTTGGCGGGCGTTACTGTCCATAAAAGCAAGCGTATCCCAAAAATGTGCAGCATCGACGTTCAACCATCAGCATGGCTTATCCTTGCTCTGAGTGCGAACGCACATTCGCCAGACGTTACGATATGATGCGACACCGGAAGAATATACATGGGATTGAAGACATCGAGGTAAAAGAAGCCGATGCAGATGCTGAGAATATGCCAGCTGATTCTGAGAGTCCGCCGACGGATACCCAAACAGAGACTGCTGTGAGTCTATCTACTGATATAGAGAGCTTGTTCTCCGATAGTCAGGGTGCGTCGCAGAAAAGCCTGAGTGAGGGAGAACGTACGCTTTGGGATCGTATTGTGACAGCAGCTATTAATACTCACGCTGCAGCGATCGAGGACGCCGGACAGGATAACTTACAACAGGCGTACATTCAAATGCGCCCCAGTATCAGGAAAACTGCTATGGCGATCTTTGAACAGTATATCTTGCTACCGCTTGAAATGAAAGGCGATCCCATGCACAGGACCATCACGAATTGCAAACGTCTGGACCGGCATTTATAATTCAGCCGTCGTCCATTAATGAATATTCGCGTCCATAATCCAAAGACCTATTTCATATTTTATATAACAACATTAGCACCAAATTCAAAATTACAAGCGTCTGGTCCGTCATTCATAATTCAGCCGTCGTCCATTAGAGAATATCCGCGTCCATAATCCAAAGACCTATTCCATATTCCATATAACAGTTTTAGCACCAAATTCAAAAAGACAATCATATATACATAAACATAGGCTTGTTTCCTGCAAGAGAGAAGCGATCAACAGTTTTCAATGATGCCGGCAAGACATCATGATGTTCCAAAAATATCAAATCCGTATCGCTGATCAGTATTCTTAATCCATAATATTCGTTGTAAAGTTGTAAACACAATCATAGAATACATAAACGTAGACTAGTTTTCTGAGGGGGAGAAACGGTCAACAGTTTTCAGTGATGCCGACAAGACATCATGATGTTCCAAAAATATCAAATCCGTATCGTTGATCAGTATTCTTAATTCATAATATTCGTTGCAAAGTCGTCATCTAGAGAATGATGTATCTCAGTTACGCTTGGATTGTGACTGTTCAGATGAGCACCATGAGGATCTTGAAATGCATGGGTTCATACGACCCCTAGCCCCGGGTTATTCGGAATTACACGCAAGTTACGAAACGTAACGCCATAGATCTTGCACGCTACGCTCGTATTTTGCTATCAGCATGCGATATGTATCGCCAAATTGAGAAACTTTGAGTGAAGGCGCTTGGTGCACCAAGACGAAGACCAAGCGTCAGGTGAAAGAGAATATGGGGCTACCACCCACCGAGGCCCTGCAAAATGCGACCAAAATGCGCAAACAGTTGTTCCAAGACATACTGCCGTTACAGTATCCTGACCTGCCGATGATTAGAACAATCGGATCAGAGCGAACATGGCGAAAGATTGAACTTTCTGAAATGGCGGTTTTTGATTGGACAAGAGTAGCCGAGAATACATCTAACGGGCAAGGACGAATATGACAGACGTAGCCCCAAATGGGGCTCTGATTGGATAAGAGCATACTTGAATTGTAAACATACCCAACGCGGCTCCCCCAGCGTGGGTATGATGTGATGGAGGGGATAATGAACTATATAAAACCTTGAGAACGTATTGATCTTTCTTTCTCGCAAGTGTCTGCATCATGGCGTTAAGACATTATGGAACTAGGTATGAAAGATATTAGGGTATTACGGGGTTAAGGCGTTAATATATGGCGTTAGTGTGTTATGATAAGGCGTTAAGGCGTTCAGATAGAGCGCTAAGGCGTTCAGATAGGGCGTTAAGGCGTTACTGTAAAACTCTCCACAAAGGTCATAGGGCAAATATACTGAGTTTCTGTTTTCTCTACTACTAAGGGGCAAATGGATTACTTCCCTTGGTTTGGTGTCAGGAATTGAGAGACTACACTATCTCAACAACAGCAACATTTCCATTTCTATGACTCACCAGGTGTAAAGTCCGTTTCCAAATCTTTTCTGGGGAAAGTTTTACATGCTCCCACCCAGGTTTTGATCGGCATGGAGAAGCTCTTCACATGGATACCCTTCCCGATCCAGTACGCCCAATACGGGCCAACCTCGATCTCAAAACGTCCATCCTAGTGCCCTTTCCCCACAATTCTCTGTCTGAGCATGTGCACCATTCCGCTCCTTTTATTCCCCACCAGTCCAGTTGAACGCTACTTCATGAGAGCTTCAAACTGATACCCTACACGACCCATTCGTATCACTATTGGGCCACCTCGACCCCAAAACGTCCATTTGAGTGCCCTTTTCCCACAATTTCCTGCCTGCGCATGCGCGGTATAGCCTTACTTCCAATCACACCAACTTAGTCGGATGGTCCACCACGAATGCTTCACTATGGCACCCCACACGACCCAATTCGGACCAATATTGGTCCACCGCTACCCGAAAACGTCCACCTCAGGCCTGCCTATTCACTACGCATGCGCACGATAACTTTTCAGCGAAATTCAACCCATGGCCTCGAGACCCCTTCCGTGATGTTCTACAGCTCGAGACAGAGAAAACAAGTGGCCACACCCCATGCCGCAAATGTCCATGAATGGGTTCCCCATTGGGACTAACATTGAACAAGTCATTGTTCACTGCGCCTGAATGGACTTAACATGTCCACATCAGACCTGCCTGTATTTTTCAGCGAAATTCGACCCATGGCCTCGAGACCCCTCCCATCGTGTTCTACAGCTCGAGACAGAGAAAACAAGGTGCCAGTTCCCATACAGCAAATGCCCTTGAGTGGGTTACCCAAGGTGCCAGGTCATTACTGCGCCTGAATGGACCTAACACGTCCACCCCAGACCTGCCTGAACTTTTCGGCGAAATTCAACCAGTGGCTTCGAGACCCCTCTCATTTTGTTCTACCAGCTCGAGACAAAAAAACCCAACCCCATAGTAAAATCCACAAGAAAAAAAATCCCCACCCCAATACTCCTACCGAAACATGCATTCCTCGATATTGACATTGGAAGTCACTGGGGTCTCATGTGGGGGCAGATAACACTTGCTGGACTGTCACGTGACCGGAAGTGACCTTTAAACTTTTGACCCAGAGGTGACCTTTGACGCGGATGTGACGTCACCTGATGTGACGTCATCAGCCACGTCACGCCACCATATCAGGGGCAGATAACTCTGGGCGCATGGAGATTCCCGAAGATTACCGGTGGTGACCGGAGATGAACGGAGATTGCCGGGGATGGCCGGAGATTGCCGCCTCAATCTCAATGCGACAGAATCGGTCCTTTCCCTAAAAACTAAGACAACGGGTTGCACTTTGTACACTACTACCGAAAGCGCAAAGTTCAACGTTACCACCGCAGTCTTACTCTACCCAACAAGCGCTTCAATATAATACCAGATACGACACATTTGGACGTATGGGCCACATATACCCAAAACTCTTAAAACAGTCTTCCCTGCCGAGTGCACGTGCGCACGATAACGTTACCGGCTGAACTGATCCAACTACGCTGATATCACACAAGTCGTTCTCTATAGCGTAAGCCTCTTATGAGTGTAAAGTCCGTCTTTTCGAGTTTTTGGCGAGTCCGAATTTTTCATGCACAAGGATAATTTCTTGTCTTCTCACGAACCGCGGAGATATGCCTGTTATGTCACGATCTCATCATCGCTTAGAAATCTGAAAGTGTACGCTGCACGGGTGACCCCAGTCCGGAACTATACCGGATATGACTCCAGACCACCGCCCAACTATACGACAGAATTTATACTTTCCTTACTACTGGGGAGCTAACTCTACTGAGAAAGAGCGTGTCAGTTTATGGTGAACTTGTCTATAACAAATGGTAGTACATGTATTTAAACTGCCCGTTCCTCATTCACTCACGTCCTCAGCATCTTCCCCGGGCAAGGCCAGTCCTTACGCAAGCTCCACTCCTGCCCTTGCCGTACTTGGCGAGTTTTCCCGGCACAGTCCACTTCAAACGCTACGAGAAGATTACATAGTCCAATCAAGTCCCGCCTTATAAATAACGCCCCTCCCGCTTTCAGCGAAAGCTGAGTAGGTCCGCTTCTGATTTGCACTGGCCTGCAATCTTCTCGTAACGTTTGAATTGGACTGTGCCGGGAAAACTCGCCAAGTACAGCAAGGGCAGGAGTGGAGCTTGCGTAATGACTGGCCTTGCCTGGGGAAGATGCGTCCTGATTGACTCACTCACTCCCTCATTTTCTCACTCTCTCGACAAAACTTTGATTGTCCAGTCATTAAACCCTGCGGCACCAAACCCAAGAGCAATTGCATTGAAATGTGGGTCACCAGTGAGTTCTGGTAATTATCTTGGTTTCTCCCATATCTCTCTGTGCGTGTTTTTTAACTATTGACAACTGGTGTAGATATGATAAAATGGATCAAGTTGTCCTACTGTTCCAAGAAAGAATTTTGGCAACTTCAGGTCGAAAAGTGTCCAAGTTATCATCGATTAAAAATATTTCCTAGGTTAAAGAGATAGCAAAAGCGACCTGATTAACGAACCAGAACTCACGCGATCTGCTACTCGTCAGTGCACCACCCACTGCTGTCGGAAAAAGATAGTATTGTCTAAGGATTAATTCGAATTATAGTCCAAACACGGGATCGAAAGATCATCAGTTTGCATCAGTGTACTTCCATGGATATTTTTTCTGGTGAAGGCAGTACTTCTAGCCTCCGGATAAAATTCGAAAGCTGAAATAGTGAATATTGTAGTTGGGGACTCACAGCATCTTTATTAATTCTTTTCAGATGTGAGTGGTGATGTCAAATTGACATTTGCGTACAACCCCTTGAACCACTGTTTTTATCTACACACTTTAGATTGAGATTAAATATGAAAACTCATATACTATTTGAAGACAATATGATCCAGGGAACATTTTGACGTATAATAAAGGTAACCAAATATAGCGCACATATCAATTCCATTCCATGCACCGGTCATTTTGATCAAAAAAAATTATGGTGCCCAACCAGCAGCCTTGAGTTCGCGACCGAACTATATATACTGGTCTTAAAATTTAGTAAAATGATTAACGAAAAACGGTTATATAAATTGTATTACGTTTCTGGTCCCAAAAAGCCACTAGGTCAGAGATCAATTTCGCAGCCATTGATCTCTGGTTCTAGATTGTCGCCGAACAATTGATCTCTAGATGTAAGCCTACTCATGATGGAGAAATCTGTCATTCGAAGTCTTCAGGTCTGCCTGCCCGGTTTCCGATTATAATTTGCCATTTTAGTCGTTTCCTTCCTCAATAATTGGCAGTCAGGTATATAGGCCATTTATCTGCCCTTGAAGAAATTGCTGGGTCAATTCCAGCGGATGTTTGCACCGAACAGCACGAACCTCGCATTTGTAAAATAACTAAGCGAGAACGATCACGCGTTAGGTCTCGGGTGTTATTGACCGCAAAATACAATTTTTGACACATTTCAAATATATGTTGAATCCAAGCAAATCACGTTCAGATATAGATGAATGATAACGTGCGTATATACAAAGAAAATTCCCTCGGAACAGGTAGAAGAAATCCATTTCATTCGGGAAACTAATCATTATGGATATTTACACGAGCCTGATATTATATTGATTGACCCAATTTATACAGGGCCTCTATGTTGTGTAATTGCTTATCTTGTGGACTAAAGCAGAAATTGTCATTTGCGAAATTGCTTCCAAGACTTCTCTATGACGAATAACCGTGCTAGACATCTCTTTTAACCCGATGGAGGACACCATCAACAGTTATTAATCGGAAATTAGGTCCGTCTCAGGCGGCAAACTATTTGATTTTGTTTTTAGAAAAATTCCAATTATATAAAGAAATATATAAATTATATATAAAAGACGGTTACCATAGCAACCAGTTACTAAAGGTGTCTAAAATTTATCAAATTTCCCACACTACTCTCTAAAAAAACTTGAGTGAAAATTACTCTCACTCATACACTTGTGTGAAAAATTCCAAAGTTGAGTGAATTCCACTCAATTTGAGTGAGTTCAGCTTGAGTGGAATCAATTTCACTCAACTTTGGTGAGCTATCAACTCAAACTTGAGTGAAATTTGAGTTAATTTCACTCAAAATGGAGTGAATCTCACTCACACTCGAGTGGGATGAATTTCCAATTTCATTTTTTTTAGAGTGTAACCGTGCATCGAATAACCACTGAGCAGGCCTATGAAAACATTATTTCTGTTCTATGTCACCAATTAAATTGATTGTTAACAAAGATTAGAACAAAAGGTTGAAAAATAACAACCTATCTCCCCCATTTGCCATGTTTGTTGAAACGTTTCTCCCCGCGTGCCAGTTGGCAACGTGCCAAGCTCGATGAACGAATGTATGTGGTCTATTGATCTGCCACCATCAATGTGTTTCATATTCTTTAAAGAATCTGTTTAACTGTTAAAGTTCTTCAAATAAAGCAATTGGTTGCCGATTGCTAAGGTAACCATATTTCTGAAACTATATTTGTAAGTTAGTGACAAGAGGGATATTCAATAACCAGTAAACAAAATCTTAATGGAATTCACAAGAATCAGAATCCTATGTATCTCCGAAAAGAAAATATACAACTATTTGTCTATCTATTTATCTCTAGTTCACTGCGTGACATAATCAAAGCTCATTTGCGTTACAAATTTGTACCAGACCCAAAATTCTTTGAAGTTCAATATCTCAGCCACAAGTTGGATTATATACACGATTTTTTTTTTATTTTTAGAAAAGAATATGGCAATAACATCTCTCTTCCTCAGAAAGTTTAATTTTTCATTTGGGTTCCTCTTAAGTTGTTGTGGTAACATCTACAAACAAGTGTGACTTTGAAAGAGAAGCACCATAGCATCCCATATTCACTCGCATGTCCCTTGGCAACCTGCGCAAGTGCAAGCTGGCGTATTCTACCCCAGCAAAAAAAAACGCTCTCTAATGTTGGAGGTGGGTAGATTTCAACCCGGGTCTTCCTCCTCACTCGAGATATCGAAATGAATCTATAACTCCCCAAGTTGGTGATTTTTGTTCTCGATTTGGTTTCGAAATAGGTCTATTTGAGTGTAAAAGCTGCTCAATTTAATTTACGACACCAATACCGGTACTTTAAAAAAATCAGTAAATTCGCTGAAGAACGTTGGGACGACTGCGCTGACGGCACTGAAATCCCTTTTTCTTACTCAGAAGATTCTGACACTCTGAGCGGGTGATTGGGTCATAGATCAAAGGTCAACAGCAACAAATTCCAGCAGTGATTATCTTATCATTTTTGACAGTTTGGGTCAGTTTGTGGTTCAATACATTTTGTACAATATAGTTAAGGAAATATCATCTAGTATAGTATAGATATGAAAAACTCGTGCGATCCTATAACAAGCCAGGAACGACAAATTCCGCCATTTTGCATTTCACCTTGATTGGCGCTAGATATCTTTTCACTTTAAAGTCGAACGCAACACATAGGCTACTTGCCCTGACCAAATGTGACACGGTTTCCCTTCAGATTACGGTTTGGTTATAATTTAGCTCTATAAATATTTCGCTGTCCATATTCAGAGATGTGAAGAGACTTGGCCATGTATGACCTCTTCAAATTTGGCTATTCTAAGGAAATGCTTAGTTTCTGTTTGGAAAAACATACAACCACCGCTTGCCATATTTGGAGTTCAAAGAAAAATCTCTCTGTAAGATATATGGTTCAGCTCCTATCTTGATTGTCTAAGGCTATCATGATTTGACGGTGTATATGTACATGACGGGGTATATGGACAACGTACAAGTACATTGGGAATATGCGTGGACATGGGTGATGCACATGGACGATACACAAGGACGGTATACAACGGTGTACATGGACAATGTACATGAAGGGGGTACATGGACAATGCACATGTACATCGAGGATATACATGGTCATGGACGATGTACATGGGCGATTAACATGGACGGTGTACAACGGTGTACATGGAAAATATACATGTACATATATGGGCATGGGCGATGTACATGGACCATATATAATGGACGGTGTACATGGACAATGTACATACATGGACATGAGTGAGTGAATGAATAGAATTTAACGTCGCTTTCAACAATATTTCAGCTATATCACGAAGAACCAACTAAGCACCACGCAGCCCAGTTGTGTTCCTGCTACTTCAAAGAAGAAATCTTTGAAGCAGCATGGAACCAGACACCTTCCATCCACTTTATAAAGTACTGAGGACAGCGCACAAGACACAGACAAGACGCTTAAATGGTGCAATAAAGACAAATGATATTACAGTGCTAGACATCATATTATCAAGTTCCTGTTGCTTCTCAGCAAAATGCATTGAAGCAACAGGAACCTGAACTCACCCAACAACCGACATGAACGATGTGCATGGGCGATATACATGGACGGCGTACAGCGGTGTACATGGACAATGTACATGTACATGGACGATGTACATGGAAAATATACATGTACATGGATGATATATATGAACATGGGCGATGTACATGGACGATACACATGGACGGTGTACATGGACGATACACATGGACGGTGTACATGGACAATGTACATGGACGATGTACATGTACATTGAGGATATACAAGAACGGTGTACATGGGCAATATACATGGACGTTTAAATGGACAATGTACATGTACAGGGACGATGAACATGGGCGGTGTACATGGACAATGTACATTGCATATGGACGGTGTACATGGACAATGTACATGGACGGTGTACATGTACATTGAGGATATACAAGAACGGTGTACATGGACAATATACATGGACGTTTAAATGGACAATGTACATTGACGGTGGGCATGGACACTGTACAATGTACATGGACGGTTTACATGAACAATGTACAATGTACATGGTCGGTGTACATGGACAAGGTATAATATACATGGACGGTGTACATGGACAATATACATGGACGGTGTACATGAAAAATGTGCAATGTACATGGCCGGTGTGCATGGACAAGGTTCAATGTACTCGGACGGTTTACATGAACAATATACATGGACGGTGTACAAGGACAATGTACAATGTACATGGTCGGTGTACATGGACAATATACATGGACGGTGTACATGGACAATGTACAATGTACATTGGCGATGTACATGGATGATGTACATGGACGGTGTACATGGACAATGTACAATGTACATGGACGGTGTACGTGGACAGTATACATGGACGGTGTACATGGACAATGCACATGGACGGTGTACATAAACAATGTACATGGACGGTGTACATGGACAATGTACATGTTATATTGACGGTGTGCGTGGACAATGTACATGTACATGGACGGTGTACATGGGCAATGTACGCGGACGGTGGGCGTTGTACATGGACGATGTACATGGACGGTGCACATGGGCAATGTACATGGACGATGGACGGTGTACATGGACGATGTACATGGACGGTGCACATGGACAATGTACATGGACGATGGACGGTGTACATGAGCAATGTACATGGACGATGGACGGTGTACATGGACGATGTACATGGGCAGTACACATGGACAATGTACATGGACGATGGACGGTGTACATGGGCGATGTACATGGACGGTACACATGGACAATGTACATGGACATGGACGGTATACATGGACAATGTACATTTACATGGAGTGAGTGAGTGAGTGAGTGAGTGAGTAGTAGGGTTTAACGTCGTTTTTAACCTTGTTTCAGTCATATCACAACGGTGCCTACATATGCCAAAACGCGAGAGTTCTCACAGTTCCTATTACCCTGGACACTGATCAGCCCAGCCAGTACAGCACCCGGTCACCCATCCAAGTATTGACCGAGCTTAACGTTGCTTTACTTCGGTGATTTGTCGATAACCGGTGTGTCCAACGCTATAACTCGTAGGTCTACATGGACAATATACATGGTCGGTTTCCATGGACAATTTTCATGTACATGGACGGTGAACATGGACACTGTACATGGAAAATGTACATGGACAAGGTACATGGAAAATGTACATGTACACGGACGGTGTACATCGATGATGTCCATGGACGGTGCACATGGACAATGTACAAGGACATGGACGGTATACATGGATGATATACATGGACGGTGTACAACCACAATATACATGAACGGTGTACATGGACAATATACATGTACTTGGACAATGTACATGGACGGTGTACATAGACAATGTACATTGTACAGGGGCGGTGTACATGGACAATGTACATGGACGGTGTACATGGACAATATACATGGACGGTGTACA
This sequence comes from Hanleya hanleyi, assembly GCA_036873755.1. Lineage (NCBI taxonomy): Eukaryota > Metazoa > Mollusca > Polyplacophora > Lepidopleurida > Hanleyidae > Hanleya > Hanleya hanleyi. The sequence continues at coordinate 42,604 of JAVTVY010022946.1, forward strand.
TGGACAATGTGCATGTACATGGACGGTATACATGGACCATGTACATGGACGGTGTACATGGACAATATACATGGACGTTGTACATGGACAATGCACATTGTACATGGACGGTGTACATGGACAATGTACATGGACGGTGTACATGGACAATGTACATGGACGGTGTACATGGACAATGTACATGGACGGTGTACATGGACAATGTACATGGACGGTGTACATGGCTAATAAACATGAACGGCGTCCATGGACAATGTACATGGGCATGGACGGTATACATGGGCAATGTACATGTACATGTACAAGCGTGACTGAGATACATCATTCTTTAGATGACGACTTTACAACGAATATTATGGATTAAGAATACTGATCAGCGATACGGATTTGATATTTTTGGAACATCATGATGTCTTGCCGGCATCAATGAAAACTGTTGAATTTTTTTGAATTTGGTGCTCATACTGTTATATGGAATATGGAATAGGTCTTTGGATTATGGACGCGGATATTCTCTAATGGACGACGGCTGAATTATGAATGATGGACCAGACGCTTGTAATTCCCCATGGACAATATACATAGACGGTATACATGGACGGTGTACATGGACAATGTACAATATACATTGGCGGTGTGCATGGATGATGTACATGGATGGTGTACATAGCCGATGTACATATTATAGTACGTGATCCCTATTCTTGCACATGAGCAGAGACATGTATCTGTAGTATGTGACTACATATTAGTGAGAAATTCACCCGCTATGGCTGAGACATGACATATATATTCTAAGACATTATGCGGACCACATAGTTTACGAAGATATATCAAATTGAGACATAGTGATCACACGTGAGGGAGACAATCAGTACGTCAAGATTTGAGACAGGGGCAAGCATCATTTGGGTTAGAACATAGAATTCCCAAATGGAAATTGGACATGAATTCGATTTAGATGAAAACCCATATATACCAGATACTGAAAAAGTCATACACCATCCATTTACGTTGAAAGTTGCTCGACCTACTGTAAGGTAGAACCTATAGTCCACACAGAATTATCTACTTTTACGACAACTGGCGGTATATATTCGAGAATATGATTCTGGGAGTACCCGGTATAGATCTTGTAAATGGTATAACCTTGACTCTAGATGTTGATGTATACATCGATCCCCTGTTTATCGCACCATGACATCGTATCTGTTATTTACATGTACAAATTCTGTTTGATCAAGGAAAAGCTTTAAGAGAAATCGACTTGAATTAACAGTACGTTGTTCTTTTCTAATAATCCCATCGACAAACAGCGAATTTCTTTATTTATCGTCGTATTTGAGATATGCTGTGATATTTGAGATATGTCGAAGATATACACTATATAATGTAGATATATTCTATCAAGGAAGAAAGTGGTGAAGATATCGATGAGAGGAAGCAAAAGTACGTAAGACAGTGTTATGAGGAAGGTGAATCTGGTGAAATGTCAAAGGACAACAATGCAAAAGAGAAAACGTCAAAAGTTTCATGATCACGTTATCGGTTGTCATGATATGAAAAATTATTAGAAATTTTGAAGACAGCCGGTCAGCTGTAGACAATATTAAGAGCAAACAGTAGTAACTTCGAAAGAGCTATAAACGAAGTATCAGAGAGGAACTGGACTTATTCGAGGAGATAAGCGGTATCTATTATACGATTCGGAAAGTGATGTTTCAGAAATTTGAATGAACTCCTTTTAAAGAATAAATAAAAGTAAATTGCGATTACTCAAAAGTCAAAATATTATTTTTCAGGAAAGAAAATATGCGATGCTATGTGTTCACAATGATATATTGAAATGTTGACGTTCATAAAGTTAGACCGCGGTTCGCAGTTCGTTATTCGGGACCAGTCATTCAGCGACTCATAACAGCGCCCCTAGCAGCGCCCCCTGGCCTCAGAATTGGGATATGAATATGCAAAGATATAGAGCATGACATTCTCTCTGGCTATGCAGAGTTTGAAGTTCAAAGTACTCATAATAAAAAAAATACAGATTTCCATATCTGAAGAAATAATTGCTGTCTCCTCGAATAATGAACTGTGAACTGCGAACCGCGGTCTAACTTTATGAACGTGAAATGTTGTAGTGTAGCTAGTTGATTAATAAAAAATCTATATATATTGCTGTGTTCATATTGGGAAGTATAGCATTGTTGGAGCTTCCCCAAATTATCGACTGTTACTTCCTGTTTGATGCCGTCATTTTTATGTCACTAGTGTGTTTAAGTAATTGTCTTTGTCTAAAGAGAGTTGCATGAGATATAGCTAAGTCGTATCATATTATCCGGTATTGCGCTTGCCCGGGATCATAGGTCACTTCCTGTGACCTTTGAACCATACGCATCATGTTATCCGGTATTGTACGCTTACGCACGGATCATATGTAATGGGGGAGGCGGCCATTTTTACAAGAGGCGGCCATTTTTTAACGCTAAGATGCGCTTTATATACTACTTTGGGTGAATAATAAGAGTATCGCGTTGATCTGCATCTACGCAACCAGTGGAAACGTTGATATGATTGGTCAAAACTTAGATTTTTTTTACCGGGTTCGTCTGGTCGATTGGAGAGAAAGACTCGGTGTTAACGTTTCTTCTAGTTACACAATAAATAGATTGAGCGACGGAGCAGTTAGACAGGGAACACGGCGCTGAAGCTCCCGCCGTCAAAAAACGAATTATGAATATTATTTCGCAGTATATGGTGGGGGGGGGGGGGTGGTTCAAAGATGCATTGATACAAAGCATTTCTTCAAATGGACAATCGACAATTTGGTTTTCTGTCTTTCTGACCTGAGTCACGGTGCTCTTTCGAAGAATAAACCAGTCAATTATATTGAACGCTGATAAACTGGTTTATTTATTTTTTTTGCACGGCACTACTTGCTAATTAATGTAAATCGAACTTTTCCCACAATAACCGCTAAATTGTATTTATTTAACGTTACAAATATCTAATTTCAGCTGTTCTTGTTTTTAGCCACAGGGCATTGAGTACCACGTGCGTCTATAATTCTCTCATATAGAAGCATTCATTCACGCCTAAAACACGGGTAGCGCGATATCTGGATGCGCTGAGATATTTGTAAATCTACTAGCTTGCGTGACTGAACTTATATCGGACTCTCTTATATACCGGTATCGCATTGTTGTCTGTGATATTCGGTCTTTCGGCGAAGGCTGGAATTTGCGACGGGAAAGATCGGATCATCTACAGCCGAGCGGTTGATCTGACGTGCCGAGGAAGTGAGCTCCGCCCTTGCCGTAAGAGGTGCCACCTTTTGATTGACATCTTAGCTCGCTGGGCGTCCGGCCCTCGGGATCTCTCGCACCGGCATAGATTAACCGAGGAGACAAAGTGTTTGTGGTGAGTTGTCAAGTAGTTCAATCTGACTTGCGTGCATCGGAAAGTCGGAGAATTAGGTTGGGTTTAAATTTCTGACAGTATTTGGCCACGTGTGTAGTACTATTTTTAATAGAATTTACTGAAGGTGTATGAGAGAGGAGAGATGGAAAGCTGCGAAAAAAAAGAATATGAGAGGATGAATTGAGAATCAAACAAGACTGCTGTTGTGCGTTTTTAAAAGAGAACGTCAAAAATTATGTTGTTTTTATTAAGAACGACGTACACTTGGGGATGTTTACTGATTTTGATACCAAGCTTCAGTTTCGTGAAATCCGAGTTTATTACTCGGCGAACACGATACGGCATTGTCCGTGGTGCTGTGTCTAGAATATACGGAAATAAAGAAGTGGAAACGTACCTCGGAATTCCTTACGCAAGACCTCCGCTTGGCAATTTGAGATTTGAGGTAGGTATATGTATATATATTTGTTGCTTTAATTAAAAAAGTCCCTTTAAAGATATCTTTTTCTCAACAAATACAAAAGTCGATTCTATTTTCAATTATACCTACCCAACCATCTGTGTCTCGTACCGAAAAGAAAAATGTTCAACGCATGTAGTCCGTCCAAATATAACCGTTAGTAAACAAAACTATAACAGCATATGGAATATGCGAATTTCGATGAGTAAGGAATGAAATAAATTATACGAATATGTATGGTGTTCCATTTCGGCCATTTTTGCGTCGCGCGTCGTAGGCGACGGGAAGAGCGACGTCGCCCACGACGTCGCCCGCGACGTCGCCCTTCCCGTCGCCCTTCCCGTCGCGTTCTTATAATGTTAAGAGATAGAACGCGACGCGACGTCGCCCTTTATAAACGCGACGTCGCCCACGACGTCGCCCTTCCCGTCGCGCGTCGCGCGTCGCTTTAATCAACACGACGCGATGGGCGACGTCGCCCACGACGTCGTCCACGACGTCGCTCGCGACGTCGCCCATCCCGTCGCCCTTCCCGTCGCGTTCTTATAATGTTAAGAGATAGAACGCGACGCGACGTCGCCCTTTTTAAACGCGACGTCGCCCACGACGTCGCGGGCGACGTCGCCCTTCCCGTCGCGCGTCGCGCGTCGCCTTCCGGTATTATAGGACAAAATCGATCTGCGCATGCTTAGGGAGCAGCTTTTGCGATGTGGATCGTATGGCGAGGCCGTCATTTCATGAATGATCTCTGCCACTATCGATGAAGAAAATGTCGGCGTAAATGAATAATGCTTATCCTGCATTATCGTATAGCTTTTAAACGGTGTTAAATATTAGTCCATGCTTGGAATGATGCCTGTTATGAAATTATCTCTCGGAAAGTCTGTAACTCGCTGTGTTGTACTACACACATTATATTTTGGCTTCCAATAGATATGCGCAACCCCCATATCCGTACACGAGTGAATGTGTGTGTGGCTTTTATGTGTGCTTTTATGTGTTTGTGTGTTTTCGTTTTTCAGATATCCTTACAGTATACCTCCTTATGTTACTACATTGACCAGGGCGTTGAAAATATCCTTTTATTTACTGCTGTCCAACACTGTATACCGGTATTCAACCTGTCACGTCCCGACAGATTGTAGTAGATCTTTTAGCTTTCAATTTAGCAGAGAGAGATAGTCCTATAGCTCTCAAAAAGAAGAAAAAAAGAAAGAAATTATGATGGAATTGAAGTCATTTTACTGTGAGAATTATGTTCTCTCTATTCTTTCTAACAATTGATTGAAGAATATTAGTTTTTCTGCACTCTTCGAATTATCCGGCATTTCCACGATCGTACTAGACGTTTGACGACAATTGAACTTCAAATATAAGACGAGTTCTTGGAGTTCGGGTAAGTTGCTCTTAACTCATGGCCGTAGACAAGGGGGGCATGGCCCCCTCCCCCCAAATATTTGCAAGACAAACACGAAACGAGGCATGTTTAAGCATACAGTTAATAGGGGAGTTCCGAATCGCCTTTTACATCTAGACTGCTGGCGCTCGTGTTGTTAAGAGTTGAGAGTGATTCTTGGCCTTATTTTCTACGAAAATCTGTCGTCGATAATTGCATGTATAAAATTCTCTAATCGAACTTGTAAATCAATGAGAAAATCAAGTCCGTCTCGGTGCACCAGCGCGGGCAGTTGCGAATCACTTTGGTAAGAAGCGGATCACGCCATCTAGCGGTCGTGAGTGGTCATTTATCACCAATATCCCAATAGGCGAAAAATGTGGTATCACATGCCTGGACTTTGTTGGATTGCCATCACTGAGGCAGAAATTGTTCATAGACAACGACGGCCTGATCTGTCTGACCATGCCTGATACGGAAATTATCCTCACTAATTAATTTAATTCTCTCAGGATTTGGATAGTTCGTTATTTGTTCACGGACGACACCATTCATTTAAGATTGAACCTGACGGACCTGGTTCAATTCAAACCTGTCGAAAATGTTTCCCCATCTGACCTGATATACTGCATGGAATTCAGATTCAAATTTAAGAAAGTTACACACACGTTCCATCGTGTTGCTGACAGCTGAACGAATTCTACTCGCATATTCAACATTACAATATATAAACTCTCTAAATGGATATCGGACATCTATTTAGCATCTATATTTGGACAAAAGAAAATAGAGGAAAGGACACAGATATATTTCCACAATTTTAATAATGAAATCTTTAATTTTGAAATCTTTGGTATGTGTGTGGTGGGGTGGGGGAAGGGGAGGGGGGAGGGGAGGGGTGAAGACTATCCCGTTCTGTGACTAAAGCAATAACTTTGCCCAAGAGACATTTGTCCGTGTGCAGTCTTCAATGTCACAATTCGTAATCCGGAATTGACATCTCTAATGCCGCATTATGTTACAATGCTGGCGAGGGTTATCGCAAATCATTAGATATTGTGTTTGACCATTAATATGATTCAGTCACTGAAACGAATACTGAAATTATCACTTAAAGCCATTTAATTTCTCGTAGATTCAACAAAAGAAATCACACGCGTTTTTGTCCCAGCGTGAATTTGCCATTGGGTGGTACCGGAAGCATTACCATGCCGAATTGACCGAGAAACAAACAACGCAGTTCGGTTGTTCGACATTTATTTGGGTCCACAGAAACAGACGTTCCAATAAAAATAGAAAAGATTTACACAGATGCTTTATTGCAAGAAATATAAGGCGTTCATTAGGAAAGTTATCCGCCGGTCACCGTGATTCGGAACCCACAAAACTACTGTATAAATTCCCTCAAAAATGTACAAAACACGTATTCCCTCCAAAACCACAACCTGGATGAGTCGCTGAGCTAATTAGTTTGCACACCGTTTTTTGTGTTGACCAAGTTTGAGGTTGAATAACCCTGGAAAGAAAATACCCACACATAAAAGCAAGAAAAGACAAAAAAAAACTGGTTACAACGTGTGCGTTTTAATGTTGAGTTTTATTCACTGGGAAAGGCCAAGAACGCATCTCCAGTCATCTGGGATCCTGGAGCTTCCGAGGCCTAGGCGGCCCCTGGACCCTCGCCTTATTGTGCTGTCATAGTATAGCTCCCCCCCCCCGCCCCAAATCTGAAAACTTGTCTACGTCCTTACGTAACTGCAGGGCTTCTTTCCTCAATTTCAAGAAAAATTTAAATCTCGTTGATATGCACTCTTAAAATAATTCATGGATTTTGTTCCAGGTTTTATTCAGGCCATTTGACTACAATTGTGTTTCAAGGATGAATTTTTTAAAATTTTTCTTGAAAATGAGGAAAGAATCTTTGCAGTTAAGAGCAACTTACTCGAACTCCAAGAACTCGTCCTGAATTTTAAGTCCAATCGTCTAGAACGATCGTGGACATGCCGGACGATTTAAAGAGTGCAGAAGTACTAATATTCTTCAGTCAGTTCTTAGAAAGAATAGAAAGAACAAAATAACTTCAATTCCATCAAAAAAAAAATTTCTTTCTTTTTGAGAGTTATGGGACTATCTCTCTCCGCTAAATTGAAAGCTTATAGATCTACACTACAATCTGTCGGGACGTGACAGGTTAAGTAACGGTATACAGTGTTGGACAGCAGTAAATAAAAGGATATTTTCAACGGCCTGGTAAATGTGGAGGTATACTGTAAGAACAACTGAAAACACAAACACATAAAAGCACACAGAAAATCCACACACACATACACGCGAAATCCAATGGGAATAAAGAAATTCAAGACGATGTACGGATGTGGGGGTTGCGTATATTTTTTGGAAGCGAAGATATAATTTGTACAGTACAACACAGCGAGTTGCAGACTTTCCGAGAGATAACTTCATAACAGGCATCATTCCAAGCATGGACTAATATTTAACACCATTTAAAAGCTATACGATAATGCAGGATAATCATTATTCATTTACGCTGACATTTTCTTTATCGATAGTGGCAGAGATCATTCATGAAATGACGGCCTCGCCATACGATCCACATCGCAATAGCTGCTCCCTAAGCATGCGCAGCTCGATTTTGTCCTAAATACCGGAAGGCGACGCGCGACGCGCGACGGAAAGGGCGACGTCGCGGGCGACGTCGCGGGCGACGTCGTGGGCGACGTCGCGTTTAAAAAGGGCGACGTCGCGTCGCGTTGTATCTCTTAACATTATAAGAACGCGACGGGAAGGGCGACGGGATGGGCGACGTCGCGAGCGACGTCGTGCACGACGTCGTGGGCGACGTCGCCTATCGCGTCGTGTTGATTAAAGCGACGCGCGACGCGCGACGGGAAGGGCGACGTCGCGGGCGACGTCGTGGGCGACGTCGCGTTTAAAAAGGGCGACGTCGCGTCGCGTTGTATCTCTTAACATTATAAGAACGCGACGGGAAGGGCGACGGGAAGGGCGACGTCGCGGGCGACGTCGTGGGCGACGTCGCTCTTCCCGTCGCCTGCGACGCGCGACGCAAAAATGGCCGAAATGGAACACCATAAATATGTCCCCTGACCTCGCAGTGCTGCTCGTTTTGTGGACAAACAAACGAACAGCCCCGCAGAAAAAGAACAATACCCTCGCCACCAACCTGTAACCATCTCGGTCATCTATACGCGGTAAGACTGACATCTTATGGATGGCGAAGTGTACGCAAATGCCTCGCCACGTCCAAATAAACGATGGTAAAACTTTCAAATAAGTTTTTATATATTAAATTTTTTATATATATACATATATATTTATAAAAATAGATATTTAAAACAGCTGTCTTTTGGATTTCACCTGGTTGAAGCTGGTTTCACAATCACCGCTTCACACATGTTTCATTGAACAGACTAGCCACTGCCTCGTCCGTGGCATCTTCGCTTAACCAAGTCTAACACTACACGGAACGTTAGTGTAGTATTTAAATTGAAAATGTGAAGATGCGTCCGTGGTGGCAATCTCTGGGTCTTTCAGTCCCATATTTCTCCGTTGCTAAAATTTTGGCAAATATTTTTAACTGCATAAATGTGGTCAATGACCCTGGCTTTGAAGAAAGGGTCAGTATTCTTAATTTAACGAACATGTTGGTAACTTTAAGTTGGAAATATATCATACCGCCGAATCATAGTTCTATATATAGAGCAAATAGAGCTATAATGTTAAAGGATATACATGTGCGTGTGTCAAGAATTAAATTCAGGGTCAAATACTCAATAAGACGTCGGAACGGATCGCAACATTTTTTTTTTTGTTGAATCGGCATTGTATATATTGGCGTATGACAAACTAAGCATTCAATAACTTAATCGCTGGTCGAATCGTGCTGCAATATCGTTTTTCTCGACGCAGAGTTTCTGTCCATGCTATCGACAAATTCTCGTACTGTATACACGTCCGTATTAAGAATCTCTCTATCTCTCTGAAGTTTAGATGTGAAACTGACAGCTTTTCGATTTTACGATAATTCTTATCAATAATTATTAATAAAGTGTCAGCATGTTAACTTCCAGTTTTGTTGCATACATAGCTCAGATCTCGGTCTCACACAGAATAAATGACAACTTCAAACAGTGACAAGCATTCATTGGTGCTGTACACGTGAGTATTTGATTACGGCCCTACGAGAATTTTCTATTGAAATATATAGTACACTGATTGACAGATGAGGCTTATGTTGTATTAGCCATAAAATGGCGCGAACCCTGCAGCTGAATTATATGCTAGGGGAATCGGGAACCATCGATCTATGCTACACTAAACAAAAATCTTATTGTTTTTCTCTCCACTGAACTCATTGTTAATTTCTCACCGAGCGATTCAAAACGGTTAGTTTCTGATTTTAACTGGGGAACTCCCGGGCCCGAGGAACAAAATCACAGGTGTTTCTGATTTGCAATTACTCCGTACTGGTAATCAGCATTTAAGAGATCGGCGGCACTCAACTAGCAACATATAAACGGACACGTGCGAATGTTTTTAACCATACACGTTTTGCGAACAGTTAAAAAAACGCCCTGATCCCGGAAGCAAAATACAATTTTTCTTGGCCTCAAGGAATCCAATACGCCCCACACGGTTTACATTCGAGAAAGCTTCTGTTCTCACTTCACATTATCTTTACTGGCGAGATTTGTGAATTCATTCCCTATGTTTTTGTCGTTGTTATTCAGAAAATGAACGGTACGGCATTATTTGATCCTGGAATGATCCTTCAACCATATGTCTGTGGGTTCTCTGAGCCACTGCCGATATTGCTTCAGCTGCAAATACTCTTACGGCCCCTGACATTTCCATCTTGGCACAAAACACGTGTTTAGTCTCCACATTATATCTTCAGCACCATTTACTCTCTGGTCCTTTATTTCTAAAGAAAGACGATAAATAACTAGAGATGTGTACAATTTTTTATATCGACACACAAAGTCAGGAATCTTATCTCCAGACAATCTGATTAAATCCAGATCCATAATCTGGTATTGACGCATGTGTGGATCTGTTTTATAAAACCAGATCCATATTCTGGTATTAACGCATGTGTGGATCTGTTATCAATCAAATTGATCCCGAAATAATCACTGAAAAAAAAACAATTCAAAATGAAGTTTGTTCCTTTGGCGAAATCTCGATAATTTTCCAGATATGACCAGTGCGGCGGGGCTTTCGTGGAGCTGGGTTGATACGCAGGCGTAATCCGCATGGCGTATTCTATCAATCTCATTTGCGTACACTTCGCCCAGATGGTTACAGCTTGCTATCAACCTCTCACCGGGGAATACCTCAGCCACCAGTCAGATTTTTGGACAGGATTCGCGCCCGAGCAGCACACCGCCGGAAGTGACATCATATATAGTAAAATCGATGTTTACCGAATATTTCGATTACTTTTTAATTCTCCATAATACCTCTCTGTTGACCTAGCGTTAAAAAGAATGAGCTGGTTATTATATTCCCAGTTTATATGGGCAAAGAATATGAAAACTAGTTCGCTCATGTGCAAAACTAAAGGAGTTGTTTGGCCGGATTCAAACTGATCCGTGTGTGCCGCGTTGCTCGTCATAGCAACGTCGTAAAGGTCATATTCCGCTATTGTGGGCAGGGGTGAAGTGAAGTGAGCATGTGAAACGGATCATGAGCTGTGGGGAGGTTGCTGAATCACTATAGTCCGACATGCAGCCCCATTGCAACGTGACATTTTATAAAAAATCTGAAATCTCCGGCAGTCAAAAAACGATACACTATACGCCATTTTCTCTACCCGAAAATGACGACAATTTGCAGTTGACGCAAATTAAGCGAATTGAGAGATCATTATCCCGATCGAGGGACAATAACGCGAAACAGAAAAAAGATTTAAAAAAATGATTGTCCACCAATATTACGGTTCTGCGTGTATACCATTGGCAAAGTAATATTGACTAGGCATAGAAGTTCCTCGACTAATTAACGGTGTGCATATTCATATTTGCTCCATTTCCCCTTCCGAAGGACTGGTTTTACGTTAGTTTACGATAACTCTACAATTACTATATATACATATGTTGCAGTGAGTTATTTTTCTCTTCGCCGAGATATCCTGATCAAGTCAGTCACTCTATACGCACCTAACTTGAATGAAATTCCCTTGGCTAGATTCGGTGTTATACATATCGCGTGGCCTCGCCTAGGTTAACTATCATGTTCGAACTGATTTCGACGTGATAAGTTAGGGTTGTAGACTGTATCGAAAAATTATGTCCCGTCCATGCGTATATTATTTCCATGTTGATACTCCAAGTTAAACTATTGCATAACTCTTCACGCCTGTTTTGGCTCACTTACATGCCGAAACCCCCTAGTGGCCAAATTAACCCTAACCGTGCTGAATCATTTATCAGTGATTAGCGATGTCGGCGGGCCTTTGAACACTGCATTACAAAATGGTGATTATTCAAATACGGAAAATTTATAAATATTGAAATCTAAACCGAGAGAATTGCGTTTCAAGAACGGCATCTCAATAGATAGGCTAAGAAAATATAGGCCCCATACACCTTCGTTCGTTCACTGAATGTTGAAAGCGACGTTAAATCCTATTCACTCACTCACTCATGTTCGTTCACTGTATAATAAAGAAGACGTGGCCATGCCAGTTTGAGTCATTCCAACTCTCACCCTTATGGATGGTTTGCTGCAGAAAATACCTCCTCCCCCGTTCAAATGCTTTCTGCAGTTTATGAACAGACACTCACTCTAAAAATTTAACTATATACTGGAAAAATCGTTATTCTCTCTCTACAATCTTCTCTCAGCCATTATTTTAGGCAAGTCCCGCCCCCATTCTAAATTTTATGGGTATACTTTGAATATTGGAATTGCCGTTTACGACAGGAATCGGCCAATTACCAGCTGCTGACTTCCCATATCAGTTACTGTTGAATACAAGGCACTCGCAAACTAATGGTTCATTAATCACGTGTTCTAGAAAAAATAAAGAAATAAAACACTTAACTGGTATGTACATGTAGGCCTACTATACTCCAGGTAGTATATAAAGACCGATTCCTTGGATTTGACCTACTGTGGGGGTTGGAGTGGCTGCTGGGGTCGCAGGTCAAAGGCAAACGGTCACGGGATGATCGCGTAACTTCCGGGTCATCACTCCAGTCCACAACTTCTGGTCACGTAACTTCCGGTAATTGAACGTTTGGTAGAACAAGTCTGAACATGCCGCTGTAAGTCTGAGTTTGTCATGCCATTATAAAATGCGTCATTACTCTGCGTGACAGTGATATCATAAATATATATAATTTTCCTTGTATGGTATAACTTGGGTGTCATGTTATCACCGACGGGTCCGTTCTACACACAGAGCGATGACGTATATTATATCATAGTAATGGCATGACAGGCTCAGACTTGCCATGACATGCTCAGACTTGTGCCGACATGTTCAGAGTTGACCCGAAGTTGACCGCAAGTCACGTGAGCGGAAGGTGCGTACTGTGCAGTTCAGACCTTGGAGCGACATGTTCAGACTTGTTCTACCGGGCGTCCAATGACCGGAAGTCACGTGACCGGATGTGGCGTACTGCGCAGGCGCGATGTCCAGGAAGTCAGCTGACATCCCCAAATCTGTGGAATCCGTGTTTTATCTACCATATATTAATGCTCCTACTAAAGCCTATTCCTTCCCGGTGTATACTACATACCGGTGGTGTTTTACTTTTATATATATATGTGTTTTTTCTAGTGCTTAATTACTTTGCGAGGACCTTAGGTTGAATGAATGAAACCGAAAATTGTCGGCTCTGAACAACTGATAAAGAAAAGGGAAAATTTCCTAAACTGTATTTTTACGCTAACCTGTTGGATAAATTCGGATTTGGATATAATAAACGAACGTTAATGCTATATCATATAATTTTTAACTAAAACTTAAGATTTCGACTGTTTCGGTGTGTGCTCCACCTATATCTATTTCCGATTTCTAACCGATACCAAACTCCGAATATAGTACCTACTATATCACGTTGTGCTGTAGTTCTGATTTCTTTCGCGATCGATCAGTTCTCTCGGCCATTCGAAGCTTGTGGTAATCGCCTCATTTAGTGGATCTCTGGCCTAAAAATAGAAACTGTTTTGAAAATAGGCCATGATATGACGGTTGAAATTCTACCTGGAGACTCGATGTAAAAATCCGGAAGTGTTGATAGAATTGGAAATGTGGATTTTGAATGGAGTTGAGTGACGGGAAGGGATCGGATACCGTGATCATCATTGAAGAATTCAGATACCACTCAACAATATAGCACCGATCGCGCCTCTTGTCCGTCCTAGCTCTTTCAATTCACTGACCGGTGGTCTCGCCCAAGGGGATTTCGCCATTGTGACTTAAGCTTTCAATACAGCCGCATTATGAGAGGAAATTACAAGTCAGGCGCTATCAAAACATAGTTATTATGGTCAGGGACCGTGCTCCGAGCCGAAATAATCAACCCTTAAGTGGAGGCTTTCGCATCAGCGAGAGTGTATCCTTCCAATTCTTCTGTCCACTGGGCTGAGCGTAAACATAGACTACAATAAGCTTACATTGTTGCATTGTTGGTATAATTTGTGCAGAAAATAAAAGGTCATTCAAAAAGGATGATCTCAATATAGTAGTCCTATTAAATCTATTCCAGGAGGTCTGCGGAAATTCTTTCTCATGAAGAAAAAGCATCAGGATCATGTTTCAAAATTGTTTCATTTTCTGAGAGGTGACGCCAACTATATCGTATCACCCACAGAGAATCGTTACCGTTGTTAATTTAAGAAATAATTGTCCATAGGTTTGCCCATTGTATATCTGAGGCACGATTAGTGTCGAATTTTTAAACGTTTCCAAGCTAACCGCCCCTCAAATTTATATACATTGGGCACGCCTATGAATACATTATTTCTATTCTATTATACTACTTAAACTATCAAAAAAGATTACAACGAAAGGTTGAAAAATATTGTAAACTTTGGCACCCTTCTTCCCTCTTGCTGAATTTTTTTTTCTCAGAAAATCAGATGTCAGATGGCAACGTGAAACGATGAATGGACGAATTCATGTGGTCGCTCATATGGGCGTTGACTCTTTCATCCGAGACAGGCTGTGTGAAACATACAGACCCATTTGCGTTCATCTAGTCATTCTTTTTGCGTTCCGTTCCGTTTGCGTCCATTTCAAACGTTTTAGAACTATAACGACGAAAGGAAATAATGGAACGGAACGAGTTAAAAACTGAACGGAACGAAACATGAACGGAGACACAACAGCGTTGAACGATGAACGAAAACCGTTGAACGATGAACGAAGACAAATGAACGAAGACCGAACTATATAGTATTATTGGATTTATATAAGTAGTTCCTGCCAATACTTGGTATATGTATATATGTATTCTATAGTAAACAATTTATGGATCCTAACGATAACCGTGGGCATCCATACCGAAATCGCCTGGAATATACCGTATGCTAAATTCTGTCAATACTGAATTGATATGCGTTCGATTATTGGATATATTTTCCAACAAATATCACATGGAACTATAGATCTAAACATCTCGTTGTTGACACTTGAAGACTACCGTACGGCCATAAAACTGGCTATACAGTCGAATGAAAGTTCGTTACGCTAGAAGAAGTATATAATTTGTGTCAATAGTTTACTGTGACTGCCTCCACTTACACAATGGAATAATCTTTTTGTGAAGATGAATTTATAGCGTAATGTGGCACAGACGCAGAATAAAAATAGACTAAAAACTCTATACGTACGGTGATCCGCCGCGGTTAAGTAGAGTAAGTTGATGCCAAGTAAATGTGCATTACTTCCGAGTAATCTTTAACCTTTCAATGACAGACAGTCACCCCATTGCATAAACAAGTTCAATACGTCTTTATAATACAAAGCCCTCAGGAAGACTGACAAGCATCTAAGATGTGCATTGCGAACGGAACGATGAACGGAACGAACTAACAGAAGTCCGCTGACCGTTGAATGAAAAACGGTGAACGAAAACCGTTGAACGAAGACCGATATATGGAGACCGATGAACGATAACCGTTGAACAATGACCGACGAACGGAACGGAGAACGATGACCGACGAACGGAACGGAACGGAGAACGATGACCGTTGAACGATAAATGAACGGAACGAACCGAAACAGAGCCACAAAAAAATGGATAAAAGCTGTACATGGAACTGTACATGCATACATATGTCTATTTTTGTCGATTTGTTAATTAATTTCACGATGTTCAAAAGTTGAACTTGAGACAGAAATTTTAGACTTTGATAACAAATAAATACTATACATTGTTGGTACAATGACACGGTCTTTCCACGACGTTCCCCCAAAGGTATCCTTTCGTTGGAAATTAAATTCATGTCATGTTGCATAGGCGATGTCGATATAATGATAATTGAACAACCCCCGTTTAATTAACAAATAAACATAATGCATCATGAGATTACAGAGGGATCATCAGGGTTCGCAGCTCCTTTCATCACTTAAAACGACGTTCATTTAATTACAATCGCGGGGTGACTCGGTCGATACAGTCGAAACTCCTGAAAGCTTTAATTGGTGTGTCGGGTTACATACAGGCCTTCACGCCTTGACCCGGCACGGGTTCGAGCCCAGCTGGTCCATGTGTGAAAGTTTGTCAGTTACTTGCCGAAGGGCGGTGGTTCTCTCCGGGTACTCCGGCTTCCTCCACCAACTAAAACTGACTGTCGCCATATGAGTGAAATAAACTTGTGACAAAAAAGTGTGACATTAAGCCAAATTCCCTCCCTCCCTTCACGCCTTGACAATGGAGAACCGCTTAATACCTCTTTGAAACTGATCTTCCGTTATACAATTAAATTGATAAAATCACCTGCTACTTAATGTCGAAAGCGTTTAATATGACGGATAACAGACAAATAGCATACACGAAGTTGGGAAAATGTTTTTTGTTATATCTTCAAAACAATTAATGTTATAATCTTGAAATTTCACAAATAAACACCTATATATATTCCCTCAATCAAAATTGAATACCTGTACCAGCCTAATATCTACAAGTCGCGTGAAACACCCACGAGATTCAGTCATGAGCCGGTTCACTCACGTTTTCTGGCGCGCAATTTTAGTCGACTGGGTATTGTCCAAAATTTAGAGAACAAATCTTTACCTTCTTTGTACAATCCATTCGTATTTCATCTCGAAACAATCCACATAAACGGCGACAGCAAATATTCCCTCATTTTAGGCACTTTTATCGTCGACACCTCCTGCCGAGCTTGCTTGAAAAACAGCAATATTCGTACGCTCGCCGTCAGAAGAACAGGCGCGCGTACTTCCGGTGAAGCAATAGTTATTCCCCTTGGTTGTTTTGGAATACGGCTTTCCCGTGAGTTTTCAAGTTTTCCACAATTACTATTCTCGGTACGGGGTCATTGTCAACCAAAGAACTCGTTATTGGAAGTAACAGGTAACAAATTAAAAGTCCGTACTTACGATTCAATACTTTCAAAAAATGAGCCAGCTCGATCCGTCATGTAACTCGGCATTTATTAAATTGCGAACACGGGATGCCTCGAGTGCTACAGCCGAATCGCTATAGCGAAATCGACAACACCCATTGAATAGATGAAATCAACATGTGACCACGAACAGGGTGAGAGAACCGTTTAACGGCTTAATTGTGTGAGAAAATTGTTTTCTGAATATCTCTAAACCTATCATAGCTATATTCATGAAATTTCACAGACAAAATAGCGATGATTGGATGGATACTTTTCGCAAAACTCGAATAAAGCGTAAATTTCACAAATTGCTAATTATGTTCTATTATTTCTAGTATATCTTGATGGCTTCTAATGTTTCTCTGTTACGTCTTA
This sequence comes from Hanleya hanleyi, assembly GCA_036873755.1. Classification (NCBI taxonomy): domain Eukaryota; kingdom Metazoa; phylum Mollusca; class Polyplacophora; order Lepidopleurida; family Hanleyidae; genus Hanleya; species Hanleya hanleyi. The sequence goes on from JAVTVY010022946.1 coordinate 59,877, forward strand.
TAATGACCTACATTCATGTGCAAATTTCAACTTGAAATTCCCAACAGTTTTCGAGCTATAACCCTGTAATCGCAAAACTGTCGGTGGCCGTATCTCAAGAACCAAGGTCAAGGTCAGGTTGAAAAATCAGTGACCTCATACCTGTATCATGGGGTACAAATGTACTAAATTACAAATTCCTGCATGTTGTAGTTTTTTTTACATTGTGTGATATTCAAGGTCAAGGTAACATCGGATCCTTTTATAAGTTGAGCCAAAAGAAAGACAATATTGTGCTCACTATTGTGTTACTGTTTCTCGGCTGCCAGTGTGTTACTTTTTCAGTAAATGGAAGCCGTATTTTCGATATTTGGATGCTTATCACTTCAAAAGCCAAGGTCAAGGCCGAGTTCTGATACAAGTGCTGACCTTGTGACGTGATGTAGGTCACGTGACCTTATTTTCATACTGATCGCATCAACCGTTCAAGAGTTGACCACCAAAATTTGCACTCATACAGAGACGCTCCTGGAGGTCAAAGGTCAAATTTAAGGTCACATACATTTTGGTCATTATAAAGTCGCCATTAATGTTACAAGAACCAATGCCGTAGCTCATTTCCTTATAAAATGATGGATTTGGAAAATATTTAAGAGGAGATAACTACTTTTTCTTGTTATGTAACAGTTCAAAAATGCAACTACAGCATCGCCATAAATAAAAATTACAAACCCCCAAGTCTCATATAGATCTGTTGTTTCACTTTGGCTGCACTTTGCTAACAATACGCCCTCAGGGGAGAGAACTCGAAAACTGCTTCTCTGACCTACTTATTTATTGGTTCATTTTGTAGGCAAAATCTTCAAACACTTACAGTCTAAATTTCAGCTGAGTCCCCTTATGCGTTTGCTCAATACTCGCAAGACGAATTTTCGCTTAAAACGCCTAGAACTGAAAAGGTCAAGGTCAAAAACGAAGACCGTTACGTAAAACTTCAGACACATATGTTGACCTTTAACAAATCTTAAACGTACAGAGCGAACCGTAAAGACGCTAGGCCGCTGACAAATGTGGCCAGTATAATAATAATAATCCGTAGAATAACAATAGGTCTTTCCATTCGTAATGGAAAGAAAGACCTAATTAATTTATAGCGTTGAAGCCGACATTTAGGCCAACCATTCCTCACCCGCTCTGTAAAATAGAATCTCCCGAATGAATGAATATACACGCTTGTCAATCTGACGCGCGTAGATTTTACTCGTCACAACGTTCTAAACCGCGCTAAAACGTGCTAAGTAGACGCACAGTTACCAGTGTGTAATAGCAATCTCAGTAAACTCAGATATATATCACGGATATTTCCCTGATTTACCATTTTGGTTTACCTAGATTGTGTGTAATAGGTACAGGTGTTATTGAAAGATTTTATTAATTTCATGGGGGTCGAGGGACCTAATCAACCGGTGAACAGTGAACCAGTGAACAACGGTAACGAGCCTTGTGATGTCACCGCTTTCAATTTCCCTATACGATTTGAACAAGCGCGCTTCCTGTAGAAAATTTAACGAATAAGTTACCAATGCCGCTTTATGGTGGTATATTTAGGAATTTAAGGAAACTGCGAACGAAGAACATATACCGGTATATGAACAACAACTGCATTTGTGGGCACTTGATTTTCCACTAGATTTTAACGGTAAGCTTGGCGACGCTGTTGAATTATTCAATGGAACGTGAGATACATGTATCTACAAATTAAGGCGTTGTTATCCATATATTCCTTCTCTGTAGTTACCGATATGCCCATGTGCAGAAAATATGAATACAGAATTATAACAGAAGTATCACTCTATTAACATGGTACCGGAACAGAGGAACGACACCAACTTTGGTGGCAATTGGTTCAACTGTTTTTTGGCTGCGAAACAGAATCTACGTTTAGCAGGGGTGACGAAGTGACTCGCTCAGGCTCAGGAATGCTTTTAGTACAGTGCTGTAAGCGACCTCTAGTACATTTAGAACGACATTACGTTTATTATTCAAGTAAGGCATTATTATGTGTGGCTCATCTAGTGGGTCAGTCAGTTGTTGATATCTCATTCTCCATCGTGACTGTAAGCTGTCGCATATGTTTTTTTTATAAGGGAGCTTTTTAAACTAAGGGAGTTTTTTGATCTGAGGGACCTTCTTACCAATACCAGCTAGCCTTCGAAATGTAAACAATATGTAATGCGACAAACGGCAACCAAACGAAGGCATTAGAAGACGCGGCGGAATTTTCTGCACAGCAAAGTTAGAGGTTTCGTAAGCAATCGGGTTCGGAAGCTCATATTTTCACTTCATTTGACATAGTTTGTCCGCAGGTCCAACCTCGGCCAGACTATGCGTTTACCTCAAATTGTCTTTAAGCGTTTGTGACAGAACGTCGAGATATACTCAACGGTCTGCTTCTCTGTTTTGACTTTATCAAAAATCTTGCTTGCGACAGTCCAAGTATACGCCAACTAAAACGAAAACATTCAATCTTGCAGTTGTGTGTCTGTTACCGTACACCGTACCCACATCCCAACCCCCCCGCTCACTATAAAGAGAATCCACGCTGATCACGAAAGAGAGCTATCAATAGTTACCTCATTCCCGGGAGCTCGATTTGTCGGTTCGTGAAACGCACGGAAACAAACTTTGCGGTGTCCGTGTTGCAATATTTAGAATAATGAACACATATAGTGATCACAGCGGCAGTGCACAAATAATATATAAAAGGAAACTAACAGACAGATAGACAGGCGCGCATGATGATAACAATACGATTTTGCATGAGGTGTGCACAAACAGCCATTCATATGTTTCACCGATAATGAGATTACTCGGAAGATCAACCTTCTTAGCCCAGTTATTTTTGCCCCGCGTTCTTTATTTTCCAATTTAATCTGCCGTATTCAGAGCGTGAGACCGGCCTTGTTGATCCATTCAAGAATCGTTAATTTGAAGTTTTATCAAAGTCTAGACGTGTTTGGTCGAATCCTGACTGAAGTTCCCTCATTTCAGCAATTATACCGACACATTCGTAAAATGGGATCATACACCAGTCAGGACCGTATGTGACATGTCACGTGCTTGCTCTTGAATTATACAGATGTTATAATCCAGTTTCGTTCAGAATAATTATCAAAGCTGATGTAAACGGAAATGTGGTCGACTAGGTACATGTATTTAATCCTGGGATATAAGAAATTCTCATCGCAGGATTTGATAATCAGGACTAGAAATCTTAGTCCGCTTGCAATGTACAACCTAAGGCACTCGCATACCAATTGTTATTGGTCGCATATTCCAGAAAAATTTTAAAAAAATAAAACACTACCAGTATGTAGAATACACCGGTATATATGCCTATACCCAAGGTATATTCTAATTTAATAACAGAGTATAGGCATATCATCACCCGAACGTAGATACTCCTGTACGTAGCCATGCGGTAACAGGTGTTATCTGGGTATATTAGGGTGTGTTCGAATGGTCACAGCCGATTGGTCCCGTGGAATCCGCGATCGGGACAACACATCCATTGAACGAGGACACACAGCCAGAAAGCGATGGATTGAAATGATACCTTGATGAGCCTCGAAGTGACCCAATCACAAAATAGAAAAGACTATAAAATCTTAGTCCGCTTGCAATGTACAACCTAAGGCACTCGCATACCAATTGTTATTGGTCGCATATGCCAGAAAAAAAAGAAATAAAAAACACTACCAATATGTAGAATACACCGGTATATATGCCTATACCCAAGGTATATTCTAATTTAATAACAGAGTATAGGCATATCATCATCCGAACGTAGATACTCCTGTACGTAGCCATGCGGTAACAGGTGTTATCTGGGTATATTAGGGTGTGTTCGAATGGTCACAGCCGATTGGTCCCGTTGAATCCGCGATCGGGACAACACATCCATTGAACGAAGACACACAGCCAGAAAGCGATGGATTGAAATGATACCTTGATGAGCCTCGAACCACTGCCGATTTCATTTCTTCCAAACAGTTTAGGCCGTTTATGATATCAATATTCTTAATGGAAAAATATTCCAGTTTCAAACAGTCGTGCCTCTCTTGACTAGCGTGTCAGCATACCCGGTCAAATATTTAAAACTAGATAATTTCATTGGCTCGTTTAAACGGAGCGGTCATGTGACATAAAACTTTGTGAAGCTGAAATAGGGTCAAATACACGGTGAATGAAGTCAATCCGCTATGGGTAATAACAGAATTTTATGGACTTCTGGTAATAATTTAATGCAATGTGATATTCGCTTGGCTCGGTAAGATAAGGCATATATACCCGGTGTATTCCGATAGAGTTTTATTTCTTTATATTTCTAGAATATGTGATCAATATACCTCCATTAGTTTGTGAGTGTCTTGGGTACAAGTTAGCACGTTGGAAATGATAGTCTCTACTTCAGAAAATAACATTAGAGGACGGATTATTCTTATGACTGACATTCATTTCACACATAAAATGAAGAAATCGCCCCCTTCTTAAAAGAGTAAATTGGGCGTCAACTGCATATAGTCGTTTTGCATCTATATGTCGATAGCCGATCTTTATCGAAAGCCGACGTCACCTACGCTAAGATCAAAGATGATTTTCTTCAACAAGCTGATTATTTATTTCACGCACGCCGATATATTGTCAGTTCTGTAGAGAAGCGACAATGAAATTTTGATCGGCGAGTTCCTGAAGAATAAAGCCACGGTTGCTTCTGATTGGCTAAAGCTCCTCACTGGTACATGTGTTAAGCATTAAGCAGATTCGGGAGGGAGGGAGTTTGGCTTAATGTCACACTCAAGTTTGTTTCACTCATATGGTGACAGTCAGTTTGGTTGATGGAGGAAGCCGGAGTACCCGGAGAGAACCACCGCTCTCCGGCAAGTAACTGACAAACTTTCTCACATGGATCAGCTGGGCTCGAACCCGTGCCGGTTCAGTGGTGTGAGGCTAGCTGTCACCAGCGAAGCGCCTTAGACCACTCGGCCACCGAGGGCCCCCAAGCAGATTCGGGTAAATATCTGGCGATATTTAACGGGATAATTGTGTGGATAATGATAATGAAGAATAAATATAAACCTTTCAAAATATTTAAAATAAGGTTAAAAAAATCAAGGTTCTAATGTCAACGGTTCTTCTTATTTTGCCGACGAAAGGATTCGGACGGACGGATGGACTCACTGACTCACTCAATGCCGGGTAATTTGCAAATAACATGAGTAGTGTGACTAACGTCACAGGACCTACGAAGTGGGGTGAGGAAGATAACTTGGTAATGTTATTGGTCACCTAAGTGGGTCAAATTTTCATCAAAAGTAGGTCAGCTCAGAACTTGTTGGTAACAGTCCTCTAATGCACCTTCATGTCAAAAATCAAGGTTCTAATGTCAACGGTTCCCCTTATTTTGCCGACGAAAGGATTCGGATGGACTGACTCACTCACTCACTCACGCACTCATTACCAGACAATTTGCAAATGAGAGCCTACTTCGTAGGAATTTGGATATTGTCTAGGCAGCATAAAAATTTATTGCCGCTTGTCATAGAATCACAGCTTATTTCAGACTGTGCGGGAACTGATATACATGTCTGGTAATCTTTACAGCTAAAGATTTTGGAGGTGCTGCACGGCAATGGTGATCCTGCTATATAATTGCTCACAGACCAGGAGTTCAACCACTTGACTGGGTTTGCCCGCCCTTTTAACGTAAAACAATAAGCCAAATCGAATCGGCATACCAACTCTGTGGCCAACTTTTACCCCTGACATTTAACCTGGACAATAATTCTATTTCATGGAATGGTTCATGCCGACCTTACGACATTGCCTCCAGCTGTGGATGTTCTCAGATCTTAAACTAATCGTCTTCTTGCGTTCTTTAAACGGTTTTGTGAAGACTACAAGGATAAACTACCCGACATATCACTTGGGGCGTATGATACTGGATCGGGGTAATGACATCGCGGTCTTGGTATCAGCCGAAAGCTGCATTGCACGGATCCGGATATAGGTCCATATAACACATGACTGGTATCAAACAATTCGGCATTCAACAGATAACATTAGTCCAAAATAAAAAAAAACATAGGTACGGTATACATGTATTATAGGAGCGATGGAAGCACTTTTAAGAATAGGTAGCACGGGCAAACGCTGCGACCAAGAAGCAGGGGAGGGGGGGATTTAGTGAAATGTGGAGGGTTAGTGAGAAGATATTCCCTAATCTCAGCGTGTGGCGATTCAAATGAAAAACTGATTTCGAATGATTGTCTCTGATCAGCAGTGGAAAAAAGACAATCTCAGCTCAGAGGTGCAGGCTCAGGTTCCGTTTAGGATCAGGATCGTAAGTGACGTCATCACCAAAAGAAAAAAATCACCGGAAGTTACGTCATCACCTGATGTGACATAGTGCACGGTCCAGGGTGTAGGTTCGATTCAGGGTACCGTAGAGGGGGTGGAGAAAGAGGAGGGTGCAGGAGTTGTAAAACCAGTTCCGGGATCATTATCAGGGTGCAATAGCGCTAAATCTACCCTTCAAAATCATGTATATACCCGCCATGTTTGCTGACGCGACAATACTTTGTAAAGAATCGTCGACCGTGTTTAATCACGTTATACTTCGGTATAACGCGTTTCCATGCGGGGTAATATATGAACACGTATAGGTCAAACAAAGGCAAATCCCCTTGAAGTTTCCATTCTATACCTTGAATACTGTGAGAGAATTCGACCAATCAGAATCAAGTATATGACCACCATTGTTTATCACGTGACAGTTTAGCCCATAAAGAGAACATCACTTATGGTGATGACGTCATTTCCGGTCCTGATAGTGATCCAGAACCTGTGAGTTGAGATTTTTTTCCGCTGCACAGATACTCTGATCTGGTATAGTTTGCTTTGTCCCTGAGTAAATTGGATGGTATTCGAGTACCGGTAAGACAGTATTCATGTGTGCGTATTCAGATACAAACGCTTGGGAATCCTTATCAGCTTCTGTGTCAGGTTCTTGTAATTTGATTTGACAGCCAAACTCATAGATCAGGTACTGTAAGTGGAACTTGAACGCAGACAGAAACGTTGCTTCGCGATTCAAATCTACCGTTGGGATACTGTGTAGACGTTATTCTTTTCAGTTACATGTAAACAAGTGACTAGTTTAGTAAATCCCTGAGTTTGAGAGATTGTTATGGATTTTTAGGTAGATAATGGAAGCAGAGACCATACTTTATTGTATGATCTCTGATGGAAGCAAATGACACAAAATTTGCAAATGAATAAATGATCGTAGGCCCCTATATGTATGACCAATAGGGCATCAGGAGACATAAACACGGGGCACTCATCGAACTTCATGTATAATCCCAGAGTCTCTTTTGCAAGTGCCCTAAACCTCGGTCAAATTGCACTCGGAAAACACTACTGAGTGTCAAATCCGATGAAATCACATTAATTTGCCATTAAAATATCATGATCACATTAGAACATCATTAAAATCTGTAGGAATGAACTTCAATGACTAACGATTATTATCGCGTTAAAGAACCATTAAAAGGCAAATTAGTAAAATACCGTTGATGTATTGATGTAGTAATATTTCAGTTACTAACTAACTGCCATTAAATCATTCTAGTAAACAAAATTAATGGCCGTGAATTTATAAGTATGTATACATACTTATAAATTCATGGCCATTAATTTATGTTCCTAATGTTTTCTTGTGCTAAAATGAAAAGGAAAACCCGCGATCATAGAAAATACAAATGATATAATAATATCAACATATAGACGTTACCAAATTATTCCTAGTTTGATCATCTACTGTTTAATGCAGCGGTGGGTTTTTTGTGTTTTTTTTGCTTTATTTCTTCTCCAGGAACTTTGTGTGAGGTTGTGTAAACTCTACAATAAACAACTGAGCCTTTGGTATTTTTGCATTTATTTTTCCGAGACACCAGTTAACTTTAACTACTTCCACATGTTCTTCATGGAATATAGTGGGCAACAACGCAAATATATGGCCATAGGCTTTCTTACCGAAATTCTTCGGTTCATTATATCGGTAAACCGCCTTATACATTAGAAAGGCCCTTGTGTACAAATTATTGCAACGTTTAAAGACAGATCCACACCATTGCATCATGTATGTCATAAGTTTCTCAAATTGTTCTTTAAAAGCCTGCTTGTAATTCCATAATTTTTCGGTTTGATATACGGTATGCATGCAGCAGCATTTGTTGCAATATTTTCTAGTATTTTACCAGGAAGTATCTCCACGTACATTATAAGAAAGAGTCAATCGGATTAAAAACAGACACATCCGATTCTCTAACTGGATCTGACCTCCTTCCCATCTCAAGGCCGTTCGCTGACCTTCTGACACGAACAAAACTTTACAGCTACCTCATCTTTGACCAATCAACGCAACGTATGAGAAGCCATGCCATGATGTTATGGGACAGACGTCTTCGTACACTACCAACTAACCAGGTTATATATGAACTAGTCACGGAAAGCTGACAAGTTTTAAGATAAACAAAATTAGAACTGCATAGCTGCAGCAAAAAAAAAATGACCGAGCCATAACCACGATGAAAAGTAATGAATAATTATCTCTGATTGAAATTTGTTTTGTATCTATTCAAAAGCTATTCGAACAAAGTGACGTAAAAAGGAGCTATACTCTTTTGACATCAGTCGAGGGAGATGTATACAATACCATGGGGATATTTCGCGCTGTGATTGGCTGATCCGATTCTTCGATCTCGAGCCCGCTTGAAATTTGAATTAACGTCATCAGTACTCTCGGTCTTACTATTTGGGGTGATCATGGTAAATGCAAGTATACCCAGAAAAACTAACCTGTAATGCCCGACGTTGTACGGCTTAAATTTTCCACCAAAACAATAAACCTACATATATTTGTCGCATGACGTGTACAAATGCGGGCCTCGGGTACTAACAATCCATCAACAGAATCCTACCATATACAGATATTAAATTGGAGCGATATGCAAGAAGTGTGAAAAAATTGACGACGCCTGGTGACTAAAAAGCAATCATATGACTCTAGAGGAAAGCTTCCGTTGGCACCTCTCATTCAGACCCGAGAATACGGTGGATTAGTAGCCTTAGTATCTCAGCCGCGCTTTTATTGCAGGTGTTCATGTGGAGAGAATGAAGTATCCACACGGCCCCTAGCACCGACTTAAGCGCAATTAGATACGTCAGCTCAGGAGCTGTGATGACGGATCAGCTCAAACAAGTAACTTATCTGATGAGCATCGTGGACATCTGATGGGGTAAATGGTAAATGCAAATATACCCAAAAAACTAACCTGTAATACCTGGCATCATACTGCTTAAATTTCCCACCAAAACAATAAACCTATACATATATTCGTCGAATGACATGTACAAAGGACGGGCCTCGGGGACTAACAGTTCAGCAGCAGAATCCTACCTTAAACAGGTAATAAATTGGAACGATATGCAAGTGGTGGGAAAAAATTGACGACGTCAAAGGCCTCAAAGTATATTGTCCATGATAAGATACCATGCATACTGTACATACGTTTCGTGATTCCCAAACTCGTTGTGATATAACAAGGGAAGAGTGAAGATGCATGTAGGCCTAAGTTTCTCGTCGATACCTTTCAGAAAAATAAACATACGAAAGATTAAAGGATATACATCTTGTATGTTCATAAATAAGCGTCCAATCCGACATGCGTGTAGCTAAGATTCATAGCGTCTCCCAGGGAAGGGAGACGATATGAATCTTAGCTAACATGCGTGGCGTGCAAAACCTATGGCGTTACGTTTCGTAGCTTATGTCTAATTTCGCTTGACCCCGGACTAGAGGTCGTATGAACCCATGTACTTCAAGATCCTCGTGCTGTTATACGAATAAGATCTTTGGATTACGGACGCGGAAATTCTTTAATGGGCGACGGCTGAATATTAAATGACGGACTAGACGCTTGTACTATTCACTATTCAGCGGTCAACGATTATAGAATATCGCGTCCATAATCCAAAGACGTTGATTATGCGACAGCAATAGCAACAAATAATCGATTGTAGAAATATAGGGAGAGAGAGAGAGAATTTGATTTAATTACAACACATATAAGGGAAGTGGGAAGAGGTGCCGACATACTGACTGCGTCACATGACTTCACAGAATAGTCTTCTGGTTAACCTATTCTAAAGCACATACCAAGTATCCGCGTTAATGCCGCGTTCAGTAATTTTTCAGGGTAAAAGGTACCATCAGGTATACATGTGGTGTTTCATTTCTTTTCTTTTTTTCTAGAATATATAATCAATAAATCATCTATCTGTGAAGGCCTCAGATATATAGGCTTAAACATTTTGTTAAGGGGATATATCAAGGAGTATATATGCTGTCACTCCGAGGGCAAATGTCAAGTACATACACTTGTCGAGTTCCGGTTCACAGACAAATCGGTTTTTTTACATCTCATCTTCACCGTCTTACACTTCTCTTGTTACCGAACGTTTATTTCCGAATATATATATAGGCGAGATTCGGCACTCGAATGGTGAGGGTAGTAGGGGCAATCGATCAATATTTTATTATACGAGGAAATCATCTAAATAAGGTGAGCTAAGTAAACATTTAGCTGAAGCCATAATATTGGTTGTCCGGAGAGTTTTGGTAGGACAATAGGACGGATGCCATCAAAATCAAGGTACCTCCGCCATCACCATTGCCGATATTGTATGCCGAAAATGGTCACCGCAGGTGCTCTGACCCCGGTAATGTGTCGTCGCCGTTGTTTAATTTGGCCGTGAGTTTTTGTAGAACAGATGGCCCTCAAACTCAATGTATCTCGGTTATCACAATTATCTATATTAAACCGAAAATGTCTGGCCATGTTAGTCTTTAGTTATTTTGACCATTGGTTTAGAGGAAAGTGGAACAGACGGTCCTTAAAATCAACGCATCTCCGTTGCTGCAAAGCCAATTTCAAGTTATTTCAAATGTGTCAGTGATATTATGGTCTGGTGTTATATAAGTACTGTAAGTATTTTGCAGGATTATGGAGCAGACGGCCCTCAAAATCATATTCTTCATCAAGTGGAAATAGGGATTTGGACGTTGTAATAATAGTTTATTATATCGTGTCATAATATTTGGTGTCCTGTATGAAGTTGGTCGTAGATTACTTTAGCACGATCACCTGGGAAGGTGGGGGTATTTAATCATTGTTACCAGGGTGAACTTAGGGTTTATGTGTTGTATTTCGTCAATGATTTCTTGCCTCGGGAATATACATCAAGACTCCTGGCGAACCAATTCCATGGCAATAAAAATGAGAGCATGTGATAAAATAAAAGTACTTCCGTGTATATTCATGTACTACGGTAAAAGATAAATTTATTTCTACTTTATTTTTAGCCTCCACAACCACCCCTGTCTTGGGGAGATAACGTCCTAGATGCCATCGCCTTACCCCCGGCCTGTCCTCAGCCAACAGAGGGGATCAACTATATAGAGTACCATGTACCAGGCTTCAACAGTAGCAGCGAGAACTGTTTATATATCAATGTTTACGTTCCAAAGGTAAGTTGATTCAGCACGTTTTGTTCATCAAATATATCAGTGGGAATTGAAGTTTATTTCACTGGCGGTCAGCCAGGCGCAAGACCATGAGGCTCACGCTGTTGTTGTTGTTGTTGCTGTTGTTGTTGTTGTTGTTAGGCGTGCACTATTTTCGAAGTGTATGCGTAGTAATGGCCCGAGCTTTCTCGGACCCATGGCCAACGAAGATTATTACAGATTGTCTTTAGCTGGGGTGGGAGAAATATCGCCTCAAAAGTTCGCGCTGGTACCCTTGTCCCGGTTAAAAATTCAGTAAAAAATGATCCAAACTTTTTATTGCGCTTACCTCACATCAATGGATTACTTAATAATTTCTCTACACGATCAGACCCCTTTTAACAAGTTACGTCGTTTTCTAAACTAATACAACCGCTATTCTTTCACTTTTTCAAAATCTTGCTCTGACTGGCCTACTTCCGACAGAATGCACATCTTACTCGATTGAAAAAAATCGCAAAAATGAACGAACAATATTTTTGCACTGTTGAGATTGTTCATTTGTAACATATTTTTTACAAAAGTGTATTTTGCCCACAAATCCGTGTTTAAGTACACAGCCTGGAAAATGGCGATGGGGCGCATCACCTTTCAGTGGTCCAGTCATCGCCCTTTGAAGATGACGAAAAAATATGATGGCCTCAGTTCATCACCATTTATTGTCGAAGGGCAATGCTCCTGAGTGTAAAATTTGGACATCACAGATTTCGGGTGGTGATCAGGTCTCTTCACCCTGAAAACTTCACGATCTGAAATTTGCACTCATTGCATCTCGCCACCCTAACAGGTGACGTCATCACCATGTAAAAGTGATGGTTCTAACTTCTTTAGTGATGTCATCACTTATATTTTGGTGATAACTACCACCTTTCTTCCGCTTGTGTAATGCTCATATAGAATATCTTTTTCCATCATATGACTTGATAGCGCTATCACATCATAGCTGTAGTACATTTGTATCTAATACCACTCCGTGTGGTCATACCATTCAAAATGTCTACATGAACAGCTACAATAAAAGCGTGGCTGGGATACAAACCATCACTGGCATCATTCTGGTTCTTGTGATGTTTTTAGATATGCAGTCAGAAAATTGGTCTGTGGGTTCATTTGACTTCTTGTCAGTACACCGGCATCGGTTTTCACCATCTTTATATGTCGCGTTCAATTTAACATTATTGTATTGGTGCAAGTGCACGAATAGACGATTTTTCATTCTTGACCGACTAATATAGCTCACAGCCAACTGGATAACAACTTTCAGACACTTAACATGACGGCTGCTAACAAATGTCACATACACAATATCTTTAGAGTGTTTCTCATAGAAACTGTCTCAATAGATATGAGCGGTTGTACATCGAGAGTCCTCGAGGTTGACAGCAGGTCGCTACATTATATAATTAAAATGACGTTGGGGGGTGAATGGATGATGACTCCATCTTGCGGATGTATATGTGTAGACATGCAAAAATCCTTGGCAGTAATTTGAACGGATTTAGACAAATTTGTTTTTCTTTCAATTCTTTCTTATAACACTGGCAGTACGGGTGATTCAACGCTGGTTATCCAAGATTCAACCTTGGCCAGATTTGATTGGATTTAATCAGGTGATTGGTGACCTATCAGTGGGGGCCTTGCACAATAAAAACTATCCAATCAGATTCGTTGAGTGTCACTCTCTCTTTGTTGATTTTGGTCCATCTAGACATTCAGCTATAGAATTGCCACTTCCTGTTTATCGCCTGCCTCTAATGTGCTAGTCTCCCATTGTGATTACCGATTACCTCCCCTATTATGCCTACAGTGATTATCTTATCAGTTTAGTAAAAAAAACTAGAACAGCTTAACTCAAAAAAAACAAACAATTTACGCTATGAAGTTGAAGAATTCGCTTTCGTCGAATTCTTTGCCGTTTCTACCAGTGTGCTTGCTAATATATGACCCAATCACCCACTCCGCGTCTCCGCGCAGTAGTTCCAACATCCTTCATTCGTCGTCGAGCCTGCCGTCTTTTTAACAGAATTGTGAATTAACATGACCTCTATTACACTCAAATATTATTTCGAAACTAAAACGAGAACAAAACGCGAATTTGTAGTGGCAGATTCATTACTTCATCTCGAGTAAGGAAGCTTGTGCGCGCTAACATCTGCCCGCCTCCGACACTAGACAGTGATTACTTGCTGGGAAAGATTATATGTAAGCTAGCTTGAGCAGGTTGCCTGTTTGCATTCAGTACTTTAGCGAAAGTCATGCAATACCCCATAGAGGGGGGGATGTCCTGTCTAATCAAATTCGGCCTATATAAATGGCTGCAGACAAGGGTGTTAGACAACCATGTTCGAAGGCTGCTATATACACATTCGCCTCTTCTCGGGATCTCCAGTGGCAGAAAATCGCCCCTCTTCGTAGATTTCTTCTCTGCAGTTCCGAATGAAATATACTCTTCATTCGCGACTGCTCGACCGATTCCTACCGGAACCTTCGCGACCGCTCGGCTGATTCCGTCGAAGTCATGTGACCTCACACATTAATGGTGTAGGGATTTCACAGTTCTCAGCTGTAAACCGTGATCCGCCGGGCGTGTAGCACAGCACACATTGAAGAATGCCTTGATTCTGCCACCGGAAAATCTCGTCTAACATGAGGTGTTTGTCCTGGTTTTTCATCTCATGCCGCTCTTCAACGGAAGTCCTACAGCTGACATGCGCTGTTGGGAGTTTCGGTGTGAGATTGTGCTGGAAAGGAGTTCAACACGGATGCCAATATGGATTCTTACCAGTGTGGGGAGAGTCATTATATCCTCCATTATAATTACAACACATATAAGGGAAGTGGGAAGAGGTGCCGACATACTGACTGCGTCACATGACTTCACAGAATAGTCTTCTGGTTAACCTATTCTTAAGCACATACCAAGAATCTAACGATTCGTGATATGTGTTGTATCTCAGGTACGCTTTTATTGTACCTGTTCATGTGGCAACTTGGATGATATGACCGTGTCGAGTGTTACTTGAGTTGTTGTATATCCATTCGAGACTGTTCAACCGATTACGTCGAGCATCGGACCTCGCACATTAAAGGTTTAGCTATCAGTGCTGGTCAAGTCAGTATATCTTACATTATACTATGCCGAGTGGTTTCCAGCGCCGGAGCGCCGCCGGATATCTGAATTCACTTACCATGGCAGCGGCCATCTTAATATTGGACGAGCAACAGGTGTTTTCTCGAACCATACTTCGCAGACGTGCCGTGGAGTGATCCAACTAGTTTCATATCGTAAAACGACAGGATTGTATCACCCGTTCGTGGTTAACACATTAATATTAATTCTGTTATAATGAATTCATCGAATAAATGTCCTTTAGTACTATTTTATTATGGCTGAGAGACCAAATCGATGACCATACATGATCAAGTTATTCACCTGTACTTCTGCAGCAATCTGTGTGAGATTGAACTGCGAGTTACTAAAAGCTGGAAACAGTAAAACACGCGGATCGGATTGATGTGTAGAGAAAGTCGATCTATAGGCTTAATTTACAATGACACACATCAATAAAAAAAATTGTGGCTTGATGATGGGTTCCATATAATGCCACAGCGCGAACTCTTACATCAGGCTATGTGAAGTGACTTAATACGTCAACCAGAGAACATTACTTTCGAAGTCCTAGTTCGACATGCGGTTCATGTGCACATTTTGCCAGCAAGCACTTAACTTCCGGCTAACCCCACACTTTCCGGATGGGTCCTTGCGCGAACTACATTAGTCAAATCGACGTGTTTTTTTTAACTATAATGGTGCATCGTGACCTGTATTCACCAGTTGCACACGTAATCGGCTTGTAATACGCAGATTATAAGCTACAAACGTTTCCACCGGCATTGATGCATCTGCATCAATAAGTTTTCTTGTTGTATATTTATACGGTAGATATATCGGTCAGCGTCTCGTTTCGCTGCCGATACGGGGTGAATTCGAATTCGACTTATATTGGCCGATAATTCCAACATCCTGACTGGTTATCTCAGTTGAGGCCACCTTTCATTGGGCTATGATCGTTCTTTCTTCGGGTCTATGACTGTTTATTCGGATTCGATCAATTCACCAGTGCAGAGAATGATGCTAGATCCGGACAGAATTTTGAACCGAAGATACTGCCCGATACCGGTATTTACTGTACGGATATCGGGGAGGAAACCACTCTAATTAACTCTAATTAATATACTACGAGACTCTGCCCACATCATCGGAACACAAGGAACGAACATACGTATATATTCTTCTGAACGAATTATGTATTGAATTGGAAAATTTCTTTGGCTCGGTAAGATTAAAACGCATATATTGAGGGAAGTGGGAAGAGGTGCCGACATACTGACAGAGCCACATGACTTCACAGTATAGTCTTCTGGTTAACCTATTCTAAAGCACATACTAAGAATCTAACGATTCGTGATATGTGTTGTATCTCAGGTACGCTTTTATTGTACCTGTTCATGCGGCAAATTGGATGACATGACCACACGGCCCCTAGCACCGGCATAAGCGGTATTAGATACAAATCTAGAGAGCTATGCTGGAAATGCTCTGACAACTCGTATATTGGTAATTGGTGAGGCATTTAACACAAAAGACTAGTCTATAAGGCCCGATGTCGACCCAGCATCAACTTCCCACAATGTCAACATATATCAAAGATCAAAAGGTCTGTACAGGGGGCGGGCCTCGGGGACGAAACGTCTATCAGCAGAATCTCGCCATATACAGGCAAAAGATGCTATGCCCAGTGATATACTTAATCTCTCACAGGATTAATCTCCCGATATGCCACGAGCTAGACACGATGGTATAAGTAACATTGTATGGAAGATGTGAAAAACCCTTGCCTCGTATTTAGATCTTGTTTCATTCCTCTGAAACTGAAGAGCGTACAAATGGGATATAACTCCCGGTATCTTACTTTCCTTTGAAAAACGACATCGAGAAGTCTTAGCATATAGTATTGGTCCGGAAAGTCGCTTCGAAAGAAATGAGAATCTTTCCGTCGTTTGAAGTGTCAGATTCCTTTGTCCGATTCCGAGACAATAACGATATACTATTTACTGTAATTTCTGCAGAAAAAAAAGGCAGACTTACGCTAGAATCTCTCAAACCGAGGAAGAAAAAACAAAAATAGGGAAACCAGTATACGCCATGTAGTGATGATGATTGGTCATCGATTGATAAGCATACAACTGTACTGATCCAACAATGGGATTGGTATTGATTTTACGGATTCAAGCGAGCAAATAGAGTTCGATCGATCTGGTGAGGATGTTTGATCCACGGGTTAACGGATGTAAACAGACCTTTACCAGCCTGGATACTTCTCGTCAAACAACGCTTTTTACACGAGCCTTTTATTCATTCAATATTAAGAAATCCGCGCATCTCCGAAGCGGCCATCAGACCGGCATAGAAATCCATGCATCGCAAACACTCCGCGCCGTGTTAGCTCATTAGTAATCATAAGTTTGCGCTCAAGCATTGGGAGTGTACACGATTGATTTTGAAGTTCTTTTCAAGGGTGGTAAAATCGAAGGCACTTTGAAGAATAAACCCCCTACGTGTAAGTTTTTTTCGGTTTTAAATCCCATTCGCCATAGGTGTGACATGTTTCTCGCCACAAAAGGATACTCCAATGTAGAAGTATGGATACGTCAATCCGCTACCATAAAACAGCATTGTGCGCCAATTGACCCTTTCTCATCACAGAAAGTTATTTCGACATCTTGTGGTACGGTCACCTGATGGCATAGTAACGTCTTTGGAACTAAATATCATTAAAGAGAGCGAAAACCTGAACGAACTAACTACATTCGCCAAGCCTCGACCCGTTTTCCGCTTTTTACAAACAGCTCGAAAATTTTATCTCCCACGTGCAACAAAAATATATACCCTTCCGAACGGAGGACCAATGTCTGGCAGATTTTAAGATCGAGAACGAGGCCGGATACGTCACGAGTCAAGAGAAACACGCGGTTTAGGGGATTTCTGACATGTCGAACATATAGCAAAGGATACTTCACATGGCTCAAAGTCACGTCTGTCGATTACTGGTTAGGACCACTGATAACGGAATAACGGTGTTTTTTCGTGTTATTTTGCACCTTGGACTTACGAAACCAGAAATTGAGAAGTTGGTATGAATATTCATGAGGGTATTTCCTTGCGTATGCATATTCATGCCCTGTAAAGCTAGCTGACTTTGGGCCATGTGAACTATCCCTATCCGTGTAGCATGATAAACAGATAAAGCAGGAACATTTTGTCATTTAAATACCTCAAGGTGCATATAACCGAGGGACAGCTTGTCAAGTTAGTTGTTGAGGGAAGCCCTCTTGTCCTATAAATAGTGAGCCAATGAGAAATGTCGTCTCAATTGAAAATGGCGCGGGTCGAACGACCAATCGCTGGAGTGAAAGCTTCCTGTCACTATCCGTCAATACCCAAACTGACTGATAGTCAGACAGTCTACAAAATGCAATTAGCTGCGCGCGATTTATGGCGCGAAACGTGTCACACAATTTAGTTTTCATCTACTCAGTTTCATCAGTCATCATACCATTATACATTTCCATTATGTGATAAATAATAACAGTACGATACTCTGTCAAGACAAACACAAACGAACGAACTTTTGAGTGGAGCAGTTTTACAAAGTCTACAGAGCTGTGACGCGGCTAATAACAAGATGGCGGATTTCTCAATGAAAAAACGAAGAGGAGGGGTGGGGTAGATATCTACCCCAATAGAACCGGTACGTTCTTTCATTCATTCATTACCTACCGACTGCACTGATCATCCATGCCAATCAAAACCTCAACCAATGGAATCATGTGAAGTGTTCCTTCCGTTCTTCATTTTTACGACGGAGGGGCACAGATCATTCCTGAAGCCGTTTAGACGAAAGTTATATGCAATCGAAGTCAAGAGATTGATTAACTATTGAAATTGTCTAATTTATGGAGGAGAGCGTTTTATCAAACTGACCTATACCTTAAAAAGATTGAATTTGAGGCGCTGGACTGAGCTACACACAGGAGTAGTGACGTGTACATAGAAAAATCTCCTCGGTAGTTTTTACGTTAGCATGGCTAGTGAAACCAAACATCAATTTCTTCAATTCCGCAAAAAAAGTTTGTTTCGTAGAGGAAAAATACACAGGTTTTATACTGTAAACGATCACAGTTAAATGTGACGTAAAACAGCGTCAACTGGCCGTCTTTGGCTTCTTGATATACATCTTCGCATGGATTTTCTATATCAAATATACGACATCTTTGAACCAATATTCGATGTAATGTGACATTGGCACATTTGGTGACATTGAAAACATATGACTAGTTTTGGTTCAAGGTGTCATAATATTAATGTATTCAAAAATTCACGCTAAAATGTATAAGAAAAGACCAAAAAAAACAGACTAAAGCCACAAACGTCCGTTGTTTTACGTTACTTTTATAAGTTTACAGTATAAAACTTTTTTTACCAACCTTTACCCCCTATCCTAAAAAAAACCTGGGCAAAGTGACTTGACCAATAATGGTTATCTTCGTCGTTGTTGTTGATGTTAATAAATAAATAACAAAGGTAATTATGTAGGGTACATACATCGGTATAAATCTCTAATGTTTGAATAGAACGCATTTTAATATGATATTATTTTAGAGAAAAAAAATTATTAACAACAACAACAACAACGAAGACAAGCATATTTGTCAGTGTTCACTGTGACTGAGTGACTTAAATTAAGAGTGAGTGAGTGAATAGAATTTAACGTCGCTTTCAACAATATTTCAGCTATATCACGACGAACCAACTAAGCACCACCCAGCCCAGTTGCTTAAATTAAGAATGCATTGCATGTGCCTAATTCCTGAAATTCTCCTGTCGTCTTTGTCGTATTTATTACTAAACCCACGGGCATTGAATAACACATAAACAACGTTGGTTGAACCTGAATACAAGTTGGGAAAGTGTGGTATACTAGACTAGATCAACAGTCATACAAATATAGCCTATACCGGTACTCCAGTTTTGGCACGAAGCTACTTTTGTTCGGCATCAATATGTGTTGCCTTTACATTATACACGAATCGCACAATTTTATATTATAATTTTATGAAGTTATACTTCTGTTTAAGAGGTCATTTCGATTTAAATTGTTCAAACAAACTGCTGCTGAAATGGCGATCCATACAAAACACAACTGTCATGTGCTGGTCGCCGGGGAGTGCCGAGCCGCCGTGTGACCAGCTAGAGTGGGTTACGTGAAAAGAGACGTCAGGACTTGGACACGGGCTGTCACGGACTTGTCACATTCTGACACGTCAGTCCGTTCGAATGAGGCACTCGGGGCGATGGTCGTCTTGATCTCAATCGCTTAGATGCCCCTAAGGGACAATGGCCTGTTTGAGTTTCCTCAATATCACTGACAGTCTTTTGGCATGCACAATGTATAGATCCATTGTTGTCCGTAAGGATAACACTGCGAGCAGGGCGCGCTGTGGGTGATCCACAGTCCTCAATTTTAATTTAATTTTCAACCACGAGAGATGGAAATGGTTTAAGTCAATTCATGCTGGGGCTGATTGTATTAAACCGATTGTTATTGGCGGCAATGAAATGCAGCTGCTAGCTCATTTCCTGAGTTTTACCCTCTTCTAAAGATCTGGGCGTTGTCACGATTCAAGAGGGTCGTGCTTTTTTCTCCAGAAATTGTGAAACTCCACGCAATCTGGTGCATCTTAAAGACTTAATCAAGCCGTGTAGCAACCACTGATGACGCAATTGTCGCAATTATGACAATTGTGTCATAAGCAGTTGTCAGGTCGCCAGCTAATGTCACAACTGCGTTCTGACAATAGCAGGCAAATCTGTCGCTCAAAAACATGGTAGCGAGCATGTTGACGCTTATTGTCACAACTGGAAACCAGTAATTACTTGAGGCAAAAATATATCACACATGATCTGTGACTAAATGTTTGATATACTTGCAATAGTAACCACTAGTGACACAATGGTCATAATTGCGTCATTGGTGGTCGAATCTGCATGCAGATTCGCCAGCTAACGCGACAATAGCGGTTGACTCTGCATGCAGGGTCGCAAGCTAATGACGCAATTACGTCATCAGCTGGTGAACTCTGGCAACTGTTAATGACACAATTGTCGCAATTCCGACAATTGTGTGATTAGTAGTTGCTACAAAGCCGCATATTATTCAGTTACTTGGATTCCACAACTCCCCTGGAAATGTTAGGGGAGTTACCATTCCGAGGGGTTTGTGTGAGATCCCTGTGATTCCTACGAGTCATAGGATCTACATGTACGCGAGCCGTCCAATGATCTCTCTGAGTCTAGGGGTCGATGCGAATCCAATGATCTCTGTGAGTTCAGCGATCTACGTGAGTCATTGGGTCCTTGTGTGCCAATGGATCTTTGTGAGTCATTGGGTGTCTGTGAGTCCAGAAATCTCTGTGGGTCCATGGAGTTTAGGAGTCTGTGAATTTCAGGATCTCTGTGAATCAAATTATCTCTGTATCATAGTGATCGTTTCGAGTTCAGTCATTTTTGATTGTCTAGGAATCTCCGTGAATCCGGGGGTCTATCTGAGCCCTAGAATCACTGTGAGTTTAGAGGTCTCTGTGAGTTCTAGAGTCTGTGTGAGTCAAATACCAGCGATTTTAGGGACGTCGGCAGCCTATTGAGTCAAAGGGCAGATTTGGCTCATTTATATCTATTCATTCGCCATTTATATCTGTCCATACCGATATAGGCAGACATTAAATGAGGGTTCGAAGAGTTCGCGCGAGCTTATAGAGTTAAACCTCGACCAGATCTCCATATTAGATATGCATTGCACATCTGTCAAAATAAAAACCGATACCATCTCGATGAGTCTCAAGGCGGGATAGCTTGTTCACTTGCACATGTGGGAAAACACTCGCTTAAACAACGGTGCCATTATGAGTGACAGGTCGGGTTAGGCTACCCTTATGATCTTCGACCGCGTGTTTATGCATGAAGGAATTCGAATGAATGGCTAAACAATTTCATGATTTCATCGGATTCTTCCGAAACAGTTTCCCTAACATTTATTCCATTGCAAGTTGGAGATGGAACGAAAATTCCCATTGACAACCCTGAATCCGACATTTCTCTGTGTAGATAAAATTATTTTGTCAGATTGGGAAATTTAATTTCACATGAACACCATAAACATTGGTGTAGCGTATTTTCGGACAACCTTACACAATTTTATTCGAATTTGCCTACATTCGTAGCCATGACAACTTGTGAGAATCGACAGGAAAATGGATACAAATGCATAATGGATACTGCTACATTAAGAGAGGATACAAATCTGGTATTAATGATAAAGGAGTTGTTTGCTTGAGACGATTTTTCCCCCTCTTCAGCTTCGTTCTCTGCTGGTCTATTGTCTCTCTGACTCCAAGCCGGCCGGTATACTCTGACGTAATGTTGGGGTATTACCAAATTCCGTGTTAGCTCGGCGACGCCAGTCAAATGCGAATTTCCGGTTCATTTTCTCACAGTGACCATGAACAATTGTTATGAACAACCCAACTATTTACCAACAATAATCAGTTATTATCAATATATCAACCTACTCGAAAACTAGGTCATTATGCAAAAGCATGTGTGTCGACCTATTTTTGACGGACATTGCCCAAATAAAAAGAATATGTTTTAGTTGAAATACTGTAAGCATCTACATTTGCTGCAGATGATAAAATATTGCCATTGAAGGATAGCCGTAACTTTTGTGAACCAGGAATTTTCAATTATTGCTCTAGCAAGCGATTCATTACAATTTTCGCCGCATAACTTTTTCGTTCATAATTTCTTTTTATTAAAGGTTTCAAATTTTACATATGAATAGAATTCGGTCCAGAAATATCACCAGAACTTGCATAAACAAACAAATGACCAATCAACTCGTCTCGGTGGAAATGCAAAATAAGAAAATTCAGAATTTTCCGTCTCAAGGTAATATCTTTTCAAGTAAACGCGAGAAAATTTTATTTTCGGTTCACAAACGCAACACCGATGAAAAAATCCATCTAAAGGCGAACACCTCCTTTCAGTGAAAAATCTATGTGCTTTCCTATCATTTGTTTTTTGTTTCGTTTTTTTTGTTTTTTTTTGTGATAGGGGTGCCTAGGTAATTCAATCTATATTCCAGCCCGTGCCTTACCAAGGCAGTCTTGTCCTACAAATATAAGTGGACATCAATATTATTTCAATATAAATGCTATTAATATATTTCCAATTCATAAAATTTCAGTGCCTGGATATCTCTAATCTCCCGATATTTCCCATGACTAACCATCATTGTTAACCACTTTGTCTGTAGTTATATATGTCCCACCAATTCGCTCTTTCTTTAACATGTTCCGTATGGCTGTTTCGAGTCGGATATCTCTCCTTACATTGAGATCTCAGAAAGTACCAAAGTATCTTTGGAAAGCCCTGATCAAACATGCACCAGACCTTGTTATGAAAACCGGAAGTGTTTGTTATCAATACAGTTCACAGGTTGTCGTCTGCTCTATCCAATTTCTCTGTTTCCACAAAAGCCGGTGTCTGTATGCTCGGCTGACGTTACGTTTTAATGAAACTTGCAGAGGAACTGATACTGTTATGGTGTAGACAGTCCCAATGGACATTCATTATCCCTGACTGTTGGCAATCGAACAAGAATTCCGATCTCTTGGTACGGTAACTATTTTCAGGAGTTCAACTTCTAAGTTGAAATATTCTCTTGCCTATCTTGTCTGTGCGGCAACCATATTAACCAAAGTTTAAACTGATGTGCACATATTCATCATCTCATCAGCCTATCCGGATAAATCGATATTTAAGACACTCGATCCAAAGTTACGGTCTTTCAACTAGCACCGAGATGGTACACCAGAGTGCTACTGTTCCTACTGTATATGCCCTTATTTTGTTCTTGGGATTGAGGTAGAGGGAATTAATTGTAATATAGAATATCTTTCTATTGCCGTACCACAGGCCCTCAAAACAAGAGGGTTTTGGAGGGGGTAGGGTGAAGTGTTGAAATATGGGGTTTGTATACATAACCCCATGCTTTAATATAAAGTATGGGGTTATGTATAGATACTCCATATTTCGACGCTTCACCCTAAAGCCACCGCCCCCTTCCCCGGTATTGTCGTTGCCTCCGTCGTCTGTCCGTCCGTCCGTCGGGGCGTCCGTCCGTCCGTCCGTCTGTCCATCATATCATTGTAAACACATTATCTCAAAAAGTCCTTCACTTACAACAATGAAACTTCATACAGTTGTTTAATACAGCCAGTACCAGAAGCCTATTGAAAGTCGGTGCCATTGGATGTGTTTTTCAGGAGTTATGCCCCTTTATACATGTCTGTCTGTTTTTATCCTTGTAAACACATTATCTCAAAAAGTCCTTCACTCACAACAATGAAACTTCATACAGTTGTTTAATACAGCCAGTACCAGAAGCCTATTGAAAGTCGGTGTAATCGGATGTGTTTTTCAGGAGTTCTGCCCCTTTATACATGTCTGTTGGTCCATATCCTTGTAAACACATTATCTCAAAAAGTCCTTCACTCACAACAATGAAACTTCATACATTTGTTTAATGCAGCTAGTACCAGAAGCCTATTCAAAGTCGGTGTAATCGGATGTGTTTTTCAGGAGTTATGCCCCTTTATACATGTCTGTTGGTCCATATCCTTGTAAACACATTATCTCAAAAAGTTCTTCACTCACAACAATGAAACTTCATACAGTTGTTTAATACAACCAGTACCAGAAGCCTATTGAAAGTCGGTGCCATTGGATGTGTTTTTCAGGAGTTATGCCCCTTTATACATGTCTGTCTGTTTTTATCCTTGTAAACACATTATCTCAAAAAGTCCTTCACTCACAACAATGAAACTTCATACAGTTGTTTAATACAGCCAGTACCAGAAGCCTATTGAAAGTCGGTGCCATGGGATGTGTTTTTCAGGAGTTCACACAAACCTGTGTGGATTGCTGTGAATAGACAGTAATCGTTCGACTACATCTACTATAGGTAATCACTGCTCTATTGCTATATTGTTTTGTCTGTCTATGATCTATATCATACAGGTAAAATTATGCCCACCCCAAATATGTGAGTTGTTGGGGTCAGAAACATTATTTCCACAATTGCTCTGGGCCCGGCCCGAGGGGTCCCGATGGCGACAGCCACATGTCTGTCTTTGTAATATCAATTACAACACAGAGAATGTCGCTTCTATAGTAAAGCCCAAAAGTCTCTATCAGTTTGTATGTGAGTCGTTGACTGAGTAACAAAATTGAGTATTGAGGTTTTGCAGTCTAAAAATCCTATATGTGCATGTCTGAAGAATACTTCATGGCAACAGAAAGTCAGGTTGGAATTTTGACATTTTGTTATATTTTTAAATCGCAGAACCTATATTCAGCAGAAAATTGTTGCACAAACGTTTAATCACAACTTAACAAGTGGTTGTTCGGATAGGACCGAGATAGCTCATGGAGTTCATGATGGCATATATGTTTAAACATTGAAAGAAAACTCGACCCATATTTATCACCTGTTTCAACCCTTCATATAGTACGGGCGGTGAAATATTTCTTGTTGGTGCAACCTTACAGCTATCACCTGTTCCTCACAAACATCTGGGTACGCCTCAAAATATTTACCCGAAAATAAATACGAAAAAGGTCATGTTTTCAGAGGAAGTTGCAACGACCACCCATCACCGTACTGAAGAGACCTGTGTTAAGTGGAACATGATTTCGGCTTGAGATAAGAGTTATGTCTGTACAGTATATTAGCTAACAACACATATACATGTACCGTATAGTTTCTTGAATTTTTTTTTTTTTTTAATAAAAACGTCAAGCAAAACTCAAAACATGTTAATAATGTTTATTGTTGGCTCCAATATCTAAAACAAGGTTATTGAGGTGTAGAATTAGCGCGTTATCAACACAAATGAGAGCACATTACTTTCTTTTTTTATTGAAGCTATTTCATTATAAAAGAGACCTTTGTCTGGATCTAGGACTCTGTAAACGATATACCAGTTTAGTTAAGATGTACACGTAAATTAATGTCTCTAAATTTAATTAATGGACACCATATATTTGTAATTCTATGCTCTATTTGATAGTTTCGTTTCTTTCTATTTCCTCTTGTGGAGGATTTAGTGCATGAGAAAAACCTTTATTTATGGACCAAACAAGAGCTAAATTATAGAAATAGGCAAACTTCTGAGCTGTACTTCACGTAAACATATTTAATGCACAAGCTTTCGACTCTCATGCCGGAGCCATGATTAAATATTAAGTATCTCGTTATAACGAGTCAGTAAATATGTTTACGTGGAGTACAGCTCAGAAGTTTGTCTATTTCTATAATCAACGAACCCAGGTATGAGTCTAAAACAGTATAAGAGCTAGATTGGCACTATAAACAATTCAAACATTGAAACATTCATTAAAACGAAATCTATGCGTGTTAAAAGGAGCTGTTGGTGGTCAGTGGCCTTGACCATTGACAGTTTGAGCTCATTCAAATTGGTACCTCCCACTAATGCATCCATTTATATGAATAAATATATAAACGATAATAAATTTATGTTTATTAACACTTTACAGCAATAACATGAATATGGGATATCGTATCTTATAGATGTATCGATTCAAACACAATGAATCTCGATGATTCCCTGGTTTTCAGTTTTTAGACCACAGAGACATTGACCTTTGACTAATCGACTGACCTGAATTTTGCGACGCGACAATGTGTGCCCATATATAGCAATCTAGCCCCAGAACTCACTTTAGCTGCGAAAACTGACCTCTGGCCTAGTGGATTTCTGGGAGCGAAAACGGAAACATCGCACCTGTTTGTTTACTTTCTTATTTATTCTACTTTTTATGTGTTTTGTACTCTGTCCCAAATGGGATGCTCAGTACAATAAAGAATCTTATTTTATCATGCGCACAATTAATTTTCGGCGGAAACAATCTCGCATTCGTCTATTTCCGTATTGACGAAAATTAGCCCAGTTGCTGAGTTCTGATTGCTATTATTCAACGAAACATAGAAATAGTTTTGTATAATTTGAATGAATTATGTTCGTTTGGTTAAAATTAACTGAATTTCACAATAAAATGCGCCCGAATCTCTTGATTATCAAAGGCACTATTTCGTATCCGGCTCACTACGTGATCGTCATAGCTCCCCACCAGTGGGGAGTTGTGCGTTCTATGTGAGAGGCTCGTTCCGCCAATACGGAAATAGCCGAACGTGAGATTGCATATATAGCATTCTCAAAGAGAGCCGTGTCTACCCGCGGGAGACCAAAGCGACTCTCATGTAAACTGGTGACATTTTGAATCTCCAATCTCAAAGCGAGGCAGCATGACATCGCTCGCTCGACCGGGACTATTCATTCTCAAAGAGAGCCGTGTCTACCCGCGAACTACTTCCTGTATTAGATAACTCGCTTTCACGGCCAAGTATACATACCGACAATAATTTGTTCGCGATTGATATGCTCCGAAACGGAAAGAGTCATTTCCCAATTATATAGCCCACGTTATGTTTAGCAATTCGCTTCTAACTCGGCGGAGTCAGCAGGTCAATCACAAGCCGGATACAGACGAAAAATCATACGCCGCCTACTCACCCCCCAAATTTTGGGGGGATGGCTCCCATTTACCCGTGAGACTCTTTCTCGCAGTAGGGAGTCTCGCGAGACGAGAATGCATATATAGTTTTCCCGGTCGGATTTGAGCGAGGTCACGAGGTTTTCCATTCTAAATTATTGTTCACATCGGTATGATGAGATGCATGATATAATCAAACTACACGATAAACATTCTTGTTTCATTTTGCTTTTTTTGTTGCTAATTCCATGTGAATCATTCACGTTGTGTGTTAATAGCGTAACATTTTAGGCCACCGACGAAGGTAATTTCGTCAAGTTCATTTA